>JAFVLL020034401.1:0-15803 GCA_021397915.2 Tor tambroides
CAATCCTTTGAAGAAGTTTGTGGCAGTTCATGCAACAAGTAGATTCCATGAGAGGCATTTTCTCTCATCTGTTTGAGTGTAGACAGCTGTATTTTTCGTCTCCGGAATGTAAACTGCTGGCAGTGAAAGTCTTCTTTTTCCAAAATATTTGTTGTTTGAGCACTGTGCTGATCTGCTGAAGTTAAAATCTTAGAGAGATCCGAGAAAAGTACAAAAATAGGGAGCAAAGAGCAAAGCGCAGAGCAATAAGCAAGAGCGTCCGAACAGTAGCGAAGCCGGAAGTTCAAGTCATTTGATAAGGGCAGATAATTCATGCTTATGCATATGTTGTTTTTATTTGTGGGCTCAGGGCAATGTAGAGACAATAAGCCTCTGGAAATCGATGGTAATTGCGCTTGAAATGCCTCAGCATCAGTAGTCAGGGATGGCACTATCACATTACACTGTGTGGGTACTGAACCATGTGGCCTGTTTGTGTTCACCTCAGAAACGCTGCGTGAACGTCAGGGCAGTGTGAGGAGAGCTCCCTTTTCTGGCCTCCTTCCAGGGAACCAACATGTCCAGTGACCCCCCTCCTCCTTACCCAGGAGGCCCAAGTGCCCCACTTCTCATGGAGAAAAATGGACAACCTCCAGTTCCTGGTAAATTGCTAGATATTTTTCTCATCTCTGTTGACATTAAATGAAGTCTTAGTTTTTAAACCTGCTTTGAAGACAGTCTCCTCACAATATGTAAATGCAGTGGCTTGAGGAAATGTTCTGCACCATCATTAGCTTCCAATTAATGCAGAATTGCAAAAAAGTTGTTCCAGGAAACCATGGAAACTTGAATGAAAACACTTTCCTCACAGCCTTTCAACAGGGCACTAAAATTAACGTTTTTGTGTTATGTTTAACTTAATTACAGCAATGGAACATTACTCAAAAAATGGAGTACATTTTCAATGTTGTTGTTGTTGTTGTAATAATTATAATAATAATTAACAATTTGGTGGGGAGGAAAGACTATATTTGAAAATATTATTATATTAGATAATATTAAGGTCCCAGAGAAACCACTTTGCTGTTTAAAAAAAATTATATTGACCCCAAGCCCTTTAAAAAAATCATAACTTTTGAACAGTTTATCATATAGTATATTGATGTGGCGTGTTCCTATATATATATAGAGAGAGAGAGAGAGTTCTGTCATTTAACATAAAACTGTTTCCTCAGCAGCTAGTGCCCCAGTAACGACAGGACCTCCACAAGGGCATCTGCTGCCTCCAGAATACGGACCTCCACCTTATGAAGCTACACTACAACCTGGCTTTGTTCCTCCACACGTCCCAGGAGAAGGTCCCATGCCTAAGCCTGTGCATATGCCAATTCCCATGCCTCATCCTCATGGTGAGTGTGCCTACCTAGTCTCGCATAGCCAGACCTCAGACTGACGGCTGAAGGTCTGGAATGTATGGTAGCTTTCCATGAGGCCGTTTGACCGACATGTCAAACAGCCAATCACAGTTTGTTTCGGGGCGTGGAAATGTCGTCACAATAACAAACCGGTGTGTGAAACTCTCGGATGTATTTTAAAGTTTCTATGCCGCGAACTTTAAATATTTCACATACTTTTGAAAATCCAGCATTTAGTTGACCTGATAAGCATTCGTCGTCACATTTGTAAACACGACGGCTTTCTTCTTTCGTGAGGGGGTTTGGCGCCACGGCATCTTTGTTTCCCGGCGGACCGAAAATAAAATAAGGTTTGAAACAACATGAGGGTAAATGATGACAGAATTGTAATTTTTTTGGCGAACTGTTTATTTAATAGTTAAATAAGTAATTTAATCCTGGTTAATGTTTATGTGATTTACACTAAGAGATTTTGCACAAATGACATTTCACTGTGGGCAGGGCTACTATGGAAGATACGACGGGAATAGAAAACTAGAAATGCTTTGTAAATCATCATAGTTGTTTTTTAAAGGGATAATTCACTCAAAAATGAAAATTGTTATTAATTACTCATCCTCATGTTGTTTCAAACCCGTAAGACCTTTGTTCATCTTCAGAACACAAATTAAGACATTTTAGATGAAATCTGAGAGCTTTCTGACCCTGCATAGACAGCAAGGGAACTACCATGTTCAAGGCCCAGAAAGGTAGTAAGGACATTGTTAAAGTAGTCCATGTGACATCAGTGGTTCAACTGTATTTTTATGAATCTACGAGAATACTTTTTGTGCGCAAGGAAAACAAAAATAATGACTGTATTCAACAATTGTCTACGAGATCTATTGTGTGCAGACATCTGTAAAAATTCGTTTATGTGCTGCAGGTGGTTACTTTGCTCCGCCTGGACACTTTCCTCATCCGATAGCAGAGCACTATGGTCCAGGGCCCAGTCACTTTGCTCCAGGTCACACAGCCACAGTCCTCGCCCCTCCTGGTGCCGCCACCACTGTGACTGTTCTACAGGGGGAGATGTTCCAGGCGGCTCCAGTGCAGACGGTTTGTCCACACTGCCAACAACCCATCATCACCCGCATCAGCCACGACATCGGTCTCATGAATACTCTTATCTGTATGTTCTGCTTCTTTGTCGGGTAAGTGAGCCATGGAACTCAACAGCACATTATAATCTGATATGACCTCTCCAGGGTTATTATAGTTAAGTTAAACTAAAACTAAAACAAACAACCATAAAAAAACCTTTTTATTTGAAATAAAATTAGCTTTAACTGAAATAAAATGTGAAAAATATATAATTTCAGCATTAATTTCAGTATTTCATTTTCATTTAGTGTAACTTGATTTACTAAAAAAACTAAAACTGAAATAAAAATGAATAAATAAAATAATATAAATAAAATATTTAAAAAATAACGCAACACACACACACACATATATATATATATATATATATATAATATACATACATACATACAGTGCCTTTTTTTCCCACAACAATCTACACTCCACACACCATAATGACAAAGCAAATAACAGGTTTTTAACATCTTTGCAAATTTATTAAACATAAAAAACATAAATGATTCCATTGCATAAGTATTCAAACCCTTATCTGGGACAGTTGAAATTTAGCTCAGGAGCATTCGTATTGCTTGTAGATGTTACTACATTTTGAATGAATTTACATGTAAAATTCAATTGAATGGGTATGATTTGGAATGGCACACACATCTTAATAAAAGGTCTAACAGCTGAAAATGCATATCAGAGCAAAAAAAACAAGCCCTGAGGTCAAAAGAATCACCAGAGTCTGAAACAGGTTTACATTAGTTTGGCATATCTGGGGAAGAGTTCAGAAAAAATCTGCTTGCCGACATTCACATTTTAAAAACCTGATATACAAAAAAATAAACATATAAAAGAAAATACTAGAAATAAAATGGAGTAAGGATTCATTTCATTGGGATTGACAGGAAAGAAATAAACAAGCACCTCTCACACTGTAAAAAAAAAAAAAAAAAAAAAAACTTGAACTTGTAAATTAAATAAAAATTAAGATTATTGCAGTATATTTATATGTTACTTGCAGTTTCTTGTGAAATTTATTAGCAATTTCTTGAGTGAATCTTGGTTTAAAAGTAACTCTTACACAATTTTTATTTTTGGTGAAAAATAACATAAAATCTAAATAATCTAATCTAACTTCCGTAATGCACATACATGTATATATTATTGGGAACTATTTATCATGTTATTCCAAATATAAAAACAAAGTTTACACCCATAATCCAAAGTCTTTTCTGCTCACCAGCCATTTATTTGATTAAAAATACAGTAAAATGTGAAATTATGAAATATTATTATATTCAAAATATGTTTTCTATGTGAATATATATTAAAATTTAATTTGTTTCATTTGAAATCCATTGTGGTGGTGTATAGAGCCAAAAATGTTAGAATTGTGTCGATGTCCCAATATTTATGGACCTGACTGTATGTACATATAATATTTGCATTTTATTTTATATATGTAGCATCATTTTTATATAAAGTATTAATAATTAAAATATATTTTATATAAGTTATATTTATTATAAAAATATATAAATTATATATGATTTTATTTATAATAAAAAAATAATGTGCACTATGTCCTATTGTATAATGCACATTCTGGCAATATATTAAGTTGTTTGGATTTTCTGCTTCATAAATTGTTTAATTGTCCTTTGAGTGTTTTAAGGATATAGAAAAATCACAAATCAGATGTCTTTTTGAGAGAGCAAATGTATCTTTATCTTTAGTCTCCTGCTATTTTTTCTCCTTTTCTCCCCTGTAATCTCAAATTCAGAAGACTCAAAAATGTCTCAGATCTTAACAGACTGTATGCCAACAACTGATCAATTTTTATCTAACTCTGTTTTTCCCCAGAAATTTTGGGAAAAAACATTTGAGCCAAATTTGATACTTAAACCCAGCCTATATGAGACCTCCAGAGGAACTCTGAGCGCTTGAACCAGGCCAGATCTAAAGAAGTGTGTCACTCTAGTGTTCAGATCTGTTTGTGTCTCCCGGATACGGACTCGTCTTTACGTTCACTTTTCCTCTGGATCGTGTGCCATGCGTCCCTGGCAGAGGCTTCAAAGCTAACGCTAATGCTATTACTGGCTCAGTAATGTGTACGTCTAAAAGTTAAAGCGCTGCAGTTCAGATATGGAGACCACGCTGAGCGAAACGTCTCCGTTACGCTCGGCGGCATCTCAAGTTAACTGTCCGAGTTTAATGTGTGTTCTCAAGGGAAAGGTCGAGTCTTAAGCACGTCTATTAATACACACACATTTAAAGATGGTCACACATGCACAACTCTGAAACCCAGCGAGAGGACAGCTGTTAGCTTTAGCTGCTGATCTCAGACCCTTATCATGACACCGAATACACACATATTTCTTAGCATCAACAACAGCTTGAAAAACACTAAGTCTTCCTTTGGCCAGAGTAAAATGGATTTGTTGAGCAATTTCGTATTTTTATTATCATTTCTTTACACTTAGGTCACTTTTAGCACTAGTACAAAAAGTGATGGGTAAATGAGGTGCGTTAGGTCAGTAATCGATGAGTTATCTTGTATTCTGTCATAATTGTGCCGCCGCAGAGGATGATGGGAAATGTAGTTTTGTGATCATTATCACTATCCTTCATCAACAGTAATTTGGATGAAGCTAAGTTGTTCAATTAATATTCACATTTGAAACTGAATATATAAAAATAAACATATAAAAGAAAATACTAGAAATAAAATGGAGTAAGGATTCATTTCATTGGGATTGACAGGAAAGAATAAACAAGCACCTCTCACACTGTAAAAAAAAAAAAAAAAAAAAAAATTTCTGAACTTGTAAATTAAATAAAATTAAGATTATTGCAGTATGTTTTACATGTTACTTGCAGTTTCTTGTGAAATTTATTAGCAATTTCTTGAGTGAATCTTGTTTAAAAGTAACTCTTACACAATTTTTATTTTTGGTGAAAAGCCAACATAAAATCTAAATAATCTAATCTAACTTCCGTAATGCACATACATGTATATGTTGATATTGGGAACTATTTATCATGTTATTCCAAATATAAACAAAGTTTGCGTCCATAATCCAAAGTCTTTTCTGCTCACCAAAGCTGCATTTATTTGATTAAAAATACAGTAAAAACGGTAAAATTATGAAATATTATTACAATTCAAAATAAGTGTTTTCTATGTGAATATATATTAAAATTTAATTTATTTCTGTGATCAAAAATCTGTATTTTCAGCATCATTACTCCAGTCTTCAGTGTCACATGATCCTTCAGAAATCATTCTAATATGCTGATTTGCTGCTCGAGAAACATTTCTGATTATTATCAATGTTGAAAACAGTTGTGTTGCTTCATACTTTTGTGGAAACTGTGATATATTTTTCAGGATTCTTTGATGAGTAGAAAATACAAATGAACATTTATTTGGAACACTTGTGGGAGGATATTTACAAAATATCCTCATGGGACATGATCTTTACTTAATATCCTAATGATTTTTGGCATAAAAGAAAAAATAATCATTTTGACCCATGCAATGTATTTTTGGCTATTGCTACAAATATACCCCAGCGACTTAAGACTGGTTTTGTGCTCCATGGTCACAAATGTCTTTACTGTCACTTTTGACCAATTTAATGCACCACTGATGGGTAAAAGTATTAATAATAAAAAAAAAGTCACATTGTGGAAGCAAATTGGATGCAAGCACTTTATATTAGTGTTTAATCACTGATGTTACTTGAACTTGATGCTCTGATGCTTGTGTGTGCGCAAAGGTTTCTGGGTAATGTGTGTGAAGGTGCATGAAGGGTTAAATTCCTCCAGCGTCTCCCGGGTCTGGCGTGATCGTCCTGTTTAATGTAAACACTGAAAGAACACACGGACGACAGCGTGATTAATGAAGGGGGAGGGAGAGGGAAAAATGTGATGTGTAGCAGAGCGGGAGGAGAGCGATGATACGCAGTGAATTACAGCGTGTGTGAGAGTTTATTTAAACATTAAGCTCTATGAAACACACGCAGCTCTGATCTCAGTCAGACATCGCAAACGCACGGCTGATCTCTCACACTCAAACACACACCGGCATCCGTCACTCACAGACGGAGAGAGCTTGTCGTGTTTAGCCTGGCTGAGAATCAGACACGTTCATCTGGTTTGATTGATTCAAACATGCTTAAATGCTGAGAAAAGTGTGCGGCAGGTAAAAGCTGCTCCGAGGAAAGCGAGCGTTTGGTGGAACTTTATGAGGAGTTTTGTGGAGGCATTTATAGTCTGTTACAGAAATCTGAAACAAGCTGTAAACACTCATTACCAGAGAGACTATACAAACTAACAAAGAGCACACTGTTCTCTGCTCTTCACTTTTGGATTCACAACAACTTTTTGCCGTCCATTACCACAGACAGATTGCTTTGTAAAAAAAAAAAAGGCATAAATTACATTTATGTTAAAGGAATATTTTACCCAAAAATGAAACTTTGCTGAAAATGTGCTCACTTTCAGGCTATCCAAGTTGCAAATGGGTTTGTTTCTTCATCAGATTTGGATAAATGTATTGCATCAGTGTCTCAGCAATGGATGCTCTGCAGTGAATGGGTGCCGTCAGAATGAGAGTCCAAACAGCTGATAAAAACATCACAATAATCCACAAGTAATCCACACCACTCCAGTCCATCAGTTAACATCTTCAGAAGACAAAAGCTGTGTTTGTAAGAAACAAGTCCATCATTAAGACATTTTTAACTTCAAACCATCGCTTCCAGCTAAAATGTGAGTCCATAATAACTCTTCCTCCAGTGAAAAAGTGCATCTCCTGTTGTCTCTCACATCAAAATCCAGCCACGTATTTTGTTTAGAGCTGTTTTGGACCATTTTGGCTTGTTAACAGTGCTTGATCTGTGCAGATTTCTCTCCTGATTCAGACAAGATGACTTTTTCACTGGAGGAAGCGTTATTGTGGATTTTGGACTCGTAGCCAGAAGCTGGAAGCAACGGTTTAAAGTTAAAACGTCTTAATGATGGATTTGTTTCTTTTAAACACGCAGCTTTTGTCTTCTCAAGATGTTATGGAGTGCTGTGGGTTATTGTGATGTTTTTATCAGCTGTTTGGACTCTCATTCTGACGGCACCCATTCACTGCAGAGCATCCATGGCTGAGACAGTGATGCAGAGACACATTTCTCCAAATCTGATGAAGAAACAAACTCATCTACATCTTGGAGGGCCTGAAGGTGAATAAAATTTGATCAATTTCTTGCCCCACTGACTTTCATTGTCAGTATTTAACTGTAAACCCAATATTTTCTTAGTTTTACAAACTGAAAATAGCACTTTTCTTTAACGAGATTTCAGTTTTATTAAATGGAATCCTGATTTACAGCCTTGATTATGTTTGTGTTGTACAAATTTTAACCTGTTTGGTTCTGTCTAGTTATTTTGAATTAGTTTTTATTTTATATTTTCAGTTTTCATTTTCATTTTAGTTTTAGATGCTTTTGTGATTTATATTATTTTCCATTTTTACCTTTGGTTGAATTGTTATAGTTTTTGTAATTTTAGTACTTAAAGCTTATTTTTTTAGTTGACAAGGCACTATTTCTAATTTTTCATTCAAGTTTGGTTAAGTCTAACTTTTTCATCTAATATATATATTTTTTTATTGCCAGCCTTATTTCAATGAATGAAAAACGTTTTAGTTAACAACAAACACTCAGGTTGAGATCAGTAAATATTTAACAGCCATTTAATGCAACAGCGCCACCTGCTGCTACTCTAATGACTCTCTGTTCAGTCCAACAACAGTTTCCATTGTTTGGCAGCACCGCTTCAGTTTTTTTTTATTTTTGCTTATATATTTCCCATCAAATTAGAATTGCTTTTAACTGTTACGCATCTATTTTAGTCAACCGAATACATATAAGCATCTCTTTTCAATTCTAAAGGTATTTTTTTTATACATTAGGTCATTGTGTTCTAACAAAAAAAAGTACCAAAAACTACTGTGGCAATGCCATCTTTTGTTTTAGACATAATACAATGGCAATTCCATGTTTTTTTGGACATGTACAGTACCACAGCAGAACCAGAGTATTCCTAGAAGCATAATTAAATGATTCATGAGTTTGGTAATAATTCAGTACCATTCGTCTGATATACCATTACAGTACTTTTTTCTCAAGCTATTTTGTCTTGACAATTATTAGCTGCATGTTCTCTCACTGAGTGCACTTAACAGTGAGTCTTATTCCTGGAAACACATTTTTAAAGTGGGTTGAGGTTGTTAGCTGACTGTACGTTAGCTGTGGTTGCGGTTATGTGTGTGTGTGTGTGTTTTGGAGTGTGTTCAGTACCCCTGCGGCCACTAACTCAGAGGAACCGTAACGTTTCATCACTAACACGGCTGACATTTCCCCCATCTCTCTCTCTCTTTCTCTACCACGGTAAAAACTCCCAGACTGTCAGCCAACTCCTCCGCCGCGCTTGTCCGGATCCGTGGAATGTGTGGTGTTGAAAGTGTGTGTGTGTGTGTGTTTTCCCTGTTGGGGTGAATGTGCTTTATTTTACATCCATTTGGCTCTTTCCTGGAGTCTTAATTCCTGTGCACTCAGACTGGAGGTTATGAGCCCTGCAGCTGTGCAGAAACACACACACACACACACACACACACACACACACACACTGTTCAACATCCTTGCATTATTAGGGAGGGCTCGTCTGAGGTCAAATAAGACTGTTATACTGGGAATTACTGGCGCTCAACACACACACACACACACACACACACAGAGTTTCCAGCGTGCTGCAGCTGTTCTCTGGGTTTGTGTGTCTCGGAGGTATTTTCCCATATTACAATAAACCCATTAATGCAGCTTTCCCCCTCCATCTCTGTCTCACTCTCTCCTTCAGTGCCGTCTCGCTCTCACATCTGTGCTGTTTTGATTTCTCCCCGTCTCTCTCTCTCTCTCTCAGTGTGAAGTATTACAGGACTGTCAGAGCACTGGAGTGCTCGAGTCTCATGGGGAGTTTGAGGGGCTATGATGGTGGGATTGAGACCCTTACAACATATTTAAGCAGAATTATTGTGCTTTTCTACTACAGACGTCTCTGGGTCTCCTGTGATTGACATGCAAACTGTATCACAGAAACCATATTAGTATATTAATAATAAAATATAATATTTTTAAAAAATGATCAGAGGCTTCTGAATATTGTTGAATAGATATATAGATAGACACATAGAGATAGATAAATAGATAGATAAAACAAACGATAAAACGAGCAAACTATAGATAGATAGATAGATAAAACAAACGATAAAACGAGCAAACTATAGATAGATAGATAGATAGATAGATAGATAGATAGATAAAACAAACGATAAATTGAGTGAACGATAGATAGATAGATAGATAGATAGATAAAACAAACGATAAAATGAGTGAATGATAGATAGATAGATAGATAGATAGATAGATAGAACAAATGAACGAATGAACAAACGATAGATAGATAGATAGATAAAATGAACAATAGATAAATAGATAGATATATAGATAGATAAAACGAACAATAGATAGATAGATAGATAGATAGATAAAACAAATGAACGAACGATATATAGATAGATAAAACAAATGAACGAATGAACAAACGATAGATAGATAGATAGATAGATAGATAGATAGATAGATAGATAGATAGATAAAACAAATGAACGAATGAACGAACGAAGATAGATTATAGTTAATCTATAAATAGATACATTAACTATAGATTATCTATAGATAGATAGATAGTTAATCAAGCAATAGGCAAAAAAAGTGGGAGGAAAAAAAACAAAGGTATGTATTTATTGAATCTACGTTCTTTTTCGTGCGTACGCGGTTGCCATTCACGACGCCCCATACGTCACGACGTGGCCGTAGTTGCCTCAGCAACCGCGCCAGCTTCACAGCTAATGCGCCACAACATTCCCTCAAGCGGCTGCTGCACATCCACCCGACAAATGTCACGGATTTGATATCGATTATGCGTTTAAAATCGAACACAAAGCGTGTTCTTCACAACCGTCTGCGCTCCGTGTAACAAGCGCTTATTTTATTTGCAGGAGTAAATTGACTTCATCTGTGAGAAATGGTGGCTAGCTTAGCCTAGCGTGCTAATGCTTCAGCAGAACTGATCAAACTGTCAGAATCAGTCCGGGATTGATTTCAATACACCGTAAGATGTTGCTTTCTCTTCATTTATTGTCCTCTTTGTGTATTTAAGGCGTTATATTTGTTTCCTTTTACGGCATATAAGTCAAAAGTGCGCATTTGCTTAACATGTTTGTGTATTAGAATGTATTAATCTTGGGTTCAAATGTCATGCGTTTCATCTGTCAGTTCGTTAAACAGAAAAAAATTAAAACAAAAAAATACTCCAAATGTACAAATATGTGCTGCAGAAATCTCTAAACTGTTCTCTCTCTCTCTTTTGTTACTCATAAACCTGAAAACAAGAAATTAAAAATGTTTGCGTAAAGTATTGATGCTTATCTTTACTATTAAGTGTCTGCATTGTGTGACATGTTAATTATCTTAAATTATTATAGGCCTATAACTGATATTGACAGGTGTCTGTCAGTCATATCCTATGCAGTGAAAGGAATTATTTTATCGGTTTTAATGCTATCATAAACAGCACGGCTTTATTATTTTTATTGGGAGAAAATATGAAGGCTGACTGTATGATTTCTTCAGTAACATTAGCTGTTTTGTATCTCTTATTCCTCGGTTGAGATTTCTGTAGCTGATGTATGTGATTTTTAAACAGGTGAAAGATGCCGCCCGGGACAGACGACCCTCGTAAACTCTTCATCCTCACCACGGCGGGAAACTACTTCAGTCTGGACACACCAGCGTCTCTGTCCACCTGCCGTCCTCTCGATAACTTCTTAGATGATGGCAATGAATTCCTGCTCACCATCACCAGAAACGCAGATGAGCTGCAGTTCTCAAACAAGGTGCTGTGAGTTACATACAGCTGTGATATATATTATACCTCAGTGTTTTTCACTTGTAAGTCACACAACAAATGAAAAATCTTTTTATTTCTGCTAACCGACATTGTAAATATATTTTGCATTTTGTCTTTCACTACTCCATTTGACAGCAAGCATTTACCAGTGTTATTTTAGTATTATTTATATACTCTTATGGTATTTATTAATATTTTGAATCAATTTATATATATATATTATATTTTAATATATTATATTTTTATATTTATTGTAAGTTTTATAAGTAAATTATTAATTATAAGTTTTTGTAATTCTGTCATGTTCTTTTGACATTTTTATTACTTTTTAATATTTTTATTTAGCTTTAATTTATTTTTATTTTAGTTTTAGTACATCAGCTTCTTTCATTTCAGTTAGGCTACATTTCTGATTTTTAAAAAAAAAAAATCTGCTTAATTATGTGATTTAAATGTATTTTTAGTCTAACTTAAATCTTGTTTTTTCTTTTTTTTCCTTAATCATTTCATCAAAAACATAAACTATCATCAAGAAGATTCATAATGTTTAGAGCATCAAAACATAATTTTTTTTCACAGTTTTCACACAAGAAAGAATAATTTTTTAAGCGTTCAATTATTTATACACCAATTTATAAATAAATAGAAATATTTATCTACATGTATTTTTACAACATGATAATTTTATTACATAAAAAATTTATAATTTTTTTTTAATACATTAAAAAATTCATGCGTAAAACAATAAATTCAAACTAATTTTAAAACACGCTTCATTGAGCACTTTTGCGTGAGGATGAAAATGAATCTTTATTTAGTGCTTTGAACTGATTAATTTACATAGTTTAAAAAGTTTAATTTAAAACAAAATTATTCAAAAACTATTTCATGTAGTATATTTGCTGCTGATTTATTTCAGAGCCACAATCATTCATGAAACATAACGGTCAAATAAAGGGTGCATTAAAATCACTACAGTATTTATGATAATTAGCAAAATTTCAATAATTTTCAATAAATCGTGAATGTTCAGTATATCACTCAGCAACCAAAAATTGTCAGAAAAGAAGAATAAAATGCTGAATTATGACTCATCTTGTCTCTGTGTAGCTGGAGAACATGGACAGTGACAGCAGGGTTCTGCTGTTCTTCAAACCTCATCCGTGTGTGGTGTCCGAGGAGAACCTGCACCGATCCGTTCTGGTGTCTTCGATGCTGGAGTCTCCCATCAGCACCCTGTACCAGGCTCTGAGACAGGTCTATGGCCCCGTTCTGCTGCAGGTCAGACACAGACACACGGGACGTATTTCACACGAATGTGAATTTGCTGTTGGGTTTGTAATGCGTGTTGTGTATGTTTTCTGCAGGATGACAAATGGAGTCAATCGTTCGACTCAAAGCTTCAGTCTCTGCTCACGGATCTTGAGGTCGGGCTGGGCTCAGTGCTCAGGCACTCACACCCAAAGGATTCTGGGAAACGGGGTCATTCAGAGACGGATGTGTCGAGTGAGTTCTCATGGCTGAGAGGATAGCATGTCGATCAAACCCCTGCTTTTCCCAGCTTGTGTTTTTGTGCATTTATACTCCACATACTGGTGTGTACAGGTATCATGACCCCTCTGGATGAGTTCAGCTTCTGGGCTGATGTCAGTCACTCCGGACAGCAGAGCAGAGAGAGAGAGAGAGCAGCACACTTCTCTGAGCTCTTCGCAACGATAGAGAAGGTACATAATCCTCAACTGTTATTTTAAGTATTGTTTATATACTATTATAGTATTTATTATTTTGAATGAGCTTTTTTCTTTATCTTTTCAGATTTCATTTTAGTTAAAGTTTTAGTAATTTTATGTGCTTTTGTCTTTTTTATTATTTTTGTTTTTATTATTTCTATTTGGCTAGCTTTAATTTCAGTTTGTCAACTTTTTATTTCAGTTAGTTGCCAAGTTAATATATTTAATTTGAGTTTAAAGTAATTTTGTTATGAGCTATTGTCATTTGTATTATTTTTGTTTTTTATATTCCTATTCAGCTTTAATTTATATATTTTTTAAGTTTTAGGACTTTCAGTACTTCAGCTTAAACTTATTTTATTTCAGTAAAGTAATTATGTTATGTGCTTTTGTCATTTTTATTATTATTTAATATTTCTTTTTAGGTTTAATTTTAATTTCAGTTTTAGTGATTTATTGACTTCAACTTATTTTATTTCAGTTAGTTTCTAAGGTAACAGTTTTTAACACTGATTTAAGGTTTTTTGAAGTAATTTTATGTGCTTTTGTAATTTTTTTTTTTTTTTTTTAATATTTCTATTTAGATTTATTTCAGTTTTAGTTTTAGTATGTTCAGTACTTTTTATTTCAGTTAGTTGCCAAGATAACATTTCTAATTTTTCTTGAGTTTTTTGAGTAATTATGGTCTGTGCTTTTGTCATTTTTATGACTTTTTCAATATTTCTGTGTAGCTTAATTTTTTTATAGTTTTATTAATTATAGTACTTCAACTTATTTTTGTTGCAATTAGATTTCTAGTTCTACTGTAAGTTTTTTTTAAAGTTTAAGTTTTCAGCTAATATTTATATTTTGTTTCATTTCAATTATTTTAATTGTTTAGTTTAATAATAATAGTTTAATATTTAGTTAACAGTAACAACACAGGTGTCCATGAGCTGGCTGTTTACATCAACTTTAAATCAGATCCAATCTGTTTTGTGAGGAAGCATTTAATATCAGGCTTAAAAACCAAGAGCAAGTAACCCTACAAGATATCCTCTTCAACTGTGAATTGTGTTTTTGTGTCAGGACTACAGTAATCTGGACAGTTTCAGTCTGGTGAAGGTACTGGACCTGATTGAGAGCACCCGTGAGACAGTAGATGATGTGTGGAAACAGAATGAGCACGCCCCCTACCCAGAGACACGCATGATCCGACTCATGGATGTCATAGGTGCACACATTAGACATGGGGCCAGTTTTACTAATCAGGGCAAATTTGAAAACAGTGCCGGTGGGCGTGGAAATTTCTGCGGGTGATTTACTGACATCGCGCAAATTAAAGAACACAGAAGCAACATCTCATTTCCATGGTGACCAAGAGCAGCGCAAATTAGCGTGAGGAATCAGATATGTTTGGATTCGGATAATGTGTTCTTCTGGCATTCCAAATAAATTAATACGTGTGGAAAAACTCCTCTCCCTTCTACCACGCGCTCTCTGTTCTCTGCGGTGCCTCCTCAGGGATGTGATTTTTCCGTATAAATACGGATTTCCATATTTTCCGACCTCTGAGGGACGACCCATGTGATTTGCAAAGAAATCATTCTAATATGCTGATATGCTGCTCAAGAAACATTTCTCATTATTATCAATGTTTAAAAACAGTTTTGCTGCTTAATATTTTTGTGGAAACAATGATACCACTCAAACATATGTATAAGATTTAAAAAAGAGAGATTAATAATGAATTAAAATGAATACTTTTATTCATCATGCATGAAAGAGATAAAAAGTGAGTGAAGGCATTTAAAATGATTTCTATTTAATAAATGCATTAACAAATTGAATTCATATATTTGATAAATGCAAATAAATGCTGTCCATTAAACTTTATATTTATCAAAAAATCCTGAAAAATAAAGTGTATCACCATTTCCACACAAAATATGAAGCAGCAAAATGTTTTCAACATTGATAATAATCAGAAATGTTTCTTGAGAGTCAAATAAATTCTAATGATTTCTAAAAGATTATGTGACACTGAAAACTGGAGTAATGATGAAGAAAATTCTGCTTTGCATCACAGGAATAACATTACATTTTATAATATATTGAAATTGAGAACATTTTTTTATTTCATTTCATTTCAAAATCATTAATAATTGTAATGTTTCCAAACTTTTGGCAGGAACTTTAATAATAATGATAACAATTCTATATACTTTACTATAATATGTTATAGTACTTTAATGTATAATATTGTAGAACTTTATAGCCAAAAAGTCCGTCACACACACCCAGCCGTAACAGGACAACACATTCCTTGAATTGACGGAGCTCCCTTCCACGTTGTGATTATAAAATTAACGACTGACCGACACGGCGCCCAATTGTCTAGATCAGCATCCTGTCATGCGCTGGTTATCGTCGTGAGATCCATAAAACAAGGATAAATTTGAGGAAAAGGACATCTGGCGACCTTTGAAGGACAGAACCGTCCATGTCGTTCCTGATCCGTTACCATAAATAAAGTCAAATAAACAGA
>JAFVLL020034402.1:0-36219 GCA_021397915.2 Tor tambroides
GATTAGCAGTAAATCGCCATCACCTGTTTTCAGATGGAGCGGCATTTACTACACAGAGCCATAGTTCACTGACAAGCTAGGCAATATCACGTTCAAAATCGAAAGCGATTCGTCTGCGATTATGAACGCCATATTGCCTAGCTTGTCAGTGAACTACGGCTCTGTGTAATAAATGCCACTCCATCTGAAAACAGGTGATGGAGATTTACTGCTAATCACGGAACCGGCTTTACTTACGAGATGTGCATGATAATCGAATTCGATTAATTGCACAGTCCTATGCATAAAGCACTCACCTCTGCAGAGCTGACATCTGGCCTGGAGAACACAGAGGCAGAGAGTGGTCTGTACAGCGCCCTTGAGCCAGAGCGGACCTGAGATGGAGATCCAAAAAAAAAAAAAAAAAAAAAAAAAGATGTACAATTAATTTTATTATAAGTGCTGTACTTAAGACTGACACACAAGGCCCAACTGCTGAATTATGTGGGAGGTACCTTGCGTCTAGAAAATCTATTTAATATTTGCTACAATTAGAATTATACTAGACATTTATCAATCACACTTCAAAATGTCAACTGAACAAATCATTACATTTAGAATTAAATTAATAAAAAAAAGTCTGTGGCTAGTCCAGGACAAAAGGACAGCAAGCAGAACATAACACCCGCAGCCCTGAACCAACCATCACTACTATATTTTACCCTTTAGCTCGAGTGTAATACATTTAAAAGAGTTTTGTTTTTGTTTGACATTTCAGCTGACTATGAAACATTATGTTTTGCTGTCAGATTTCTATAATGACCTTGACTTCCCTGGAATCGCCGTTCAGATGATAGCACTAGCAACAAGCTGCCCATTGACATCTTATACACACAAACATTGTTCAACAGTATTTTTTGCAATATGTGATGCAAACAACGCAAATAAAACGCACTGGATCAACATGAGAAAAAGTCAAGTGCACTAGGCCTCTTGCATTTTAAGGAAGCATAATTCTCTGAGCTTATCCATTCTATCCTAACCGCAAAAAAATCACCAGAAATACTCACCAGTGCGGGTGCGGACACGAACTTCGCACAGGCGTACATGTTTGATTGAGCTCGCTGACTGTGGTGAGGAATAAACCCGCGTCTGTCTCTATGGAAAAAGCCGACAGTTTAAGGTCAATGCAATATCAGCGCTTTCTAAACGTTACCTGGTACTAAATAGCTCCTTTTGCAAAGGCTATTTAATCTGGAGAATATGAAATGGATCAAATGATTTGATTAAATATATCTAAAGCGTAATGATGGTATAAGATTGTAACAATATAGCTTCTCCGGTTCCCATTTATCTCTCCTTCACTTACCCGGCTGCAGAGGTCGAACCGCTGAGGAGCTACTGCGCATGCCCGACCCTCTATTTAATGAAGCTCCCGGATGCAAGTATGACGCGCTTGAAGGTCATTCAGTGGTGCTTTATTTAAAACTCCGCTGAGGGCAAAGAAAACAAACTTATTTACTGCGTCTTCACACATTCAACAAACAGTAACGTTATATATAAGAAAAATGACTGAACAAGCAGTTCAAGTTTTACAAAACAAGTGTTTAATAAAATAAGGTCACATAGATTGCTGAAGCACACACACAACTTTTGTAAATTAAAAAGGCCTATACAACACAGATCAAACAACACAAATACAATACTTGCTACTTCAGTCCTGGTCATTTCATACCTGTTTATAGGTTACTTGTGATACGCAATTATAAAAGTATAGAAAACATGACTGGAACCGTTAGAGAATTTCTACAGTTTTTGAACAGATATTTCATATCAAAATATATATTTTTGGGGTTATATTACATTTGCTAGTTTGACATATTGAAAATATCTCAAAGAACACATCTAAGATATTTTTTAGGTTCTGTGAAATAACGTTATATCCTATCAAAGAACACATGATCGTTGTGAGGCGCTGCTGGTGTATCTGGTTTGGAACGACTAAAAATCCTTAGTAAAAAAATAAAAAAAATTCTGAAGATGAAAACTAAATGTTACACTTTTGAGTTACTTCAACTGCTATGTGCAACATATGACAAAAGGGTTATGTAATACATAGGATATTATCTCAGTGATCAGTAAAGCATAAGTATTTATCTATCTATTATGAAATATAAGCATGAAATATTTGCTTAGGCATGACCATCAGAAACTTTCATTTAACCTTTCTATACTGTGCTTCTTAAAGAATCACTTTGTTGCAGAGGAAAAACTCACTTTTCATGATAATGTTGAAAGAACCATTCTTTAGAGAAAGAATTTTTATTGGATTTACCATGCAATCCAGTCTCTAAACGCAACAGACATCTGCACAACAACTTGCAAGTACTGACAAACAAGAACAAGTGGATAATTCCAGTTCCAAAGCACATGAATTTGGTTGGTTATCGAGATAAGAGGCAATTCACAATGAACATGGAAATGAAATAACTACTGCAAAATGCAGAGAAACAACTGACTACAAAATTATCTTTATCATCATTTTTTTAACTTCATGAATAAATACCGATGTCACTTCTGGCATCAGTTGACTTGTAAAGCGTAAACATCAATGCAGAAAACCAATTATTTTGACAAATTTTGCAATTCTGTAAACTGTGCAATAAGTCCCAGACATATTCCTAACCAGAAAGGCACAAGACAGTTGAATTATACAAAAACAAGTAAACAAACTGTTGGCCAGAAAAACACAAGCAATTAAAACAATTCAAAATAAAAGAATAAATATTTAAGAATCAAAATAGTGCATTTGGCAAAAAAGCATCACTCCCCAACAAGGACTATGCTTTTGTCAGAGTGTATTTTAGTTCAGCTTGCAGTTTCAAATAATTCTGTAAACACAGAGACAGCTAAACTCTGTTAAATGTATCCTGCTACATGTTTTGTCCTTATTTACTATGCAATTGAATGCTAACACTGTAAAATTATACTAGTCTGACTTTAGCAATTGCAGTTTGTTTGTGAAATCACCCTCATAAACAAACCATAAACAGGTATTGTACTGGATGACATCACCACTATGGGGCGCCCCACACCCTTAGTAATACAAACTGTAATGTGATATGATATTTAGCCCACTATATGTAAACACTGTGGTGCATATATAAATAAATTAGCAGTAAAAACTCTTAACAGCCTCCAGAATTACTATGAACATGCTTCAGAGTGAATTCAAAACCAAACATCCCAAAAACCAAAAGCTGTAGTGAACGGCATTGATCATACATGTTTAAACTGCATGTAAACACAGTTTAGTTTGATTCTTCCTCTTTCTGCTGTTGCCCCTGAGCTCCAGCCTCTTCTTGTTGGACATCCTCTGAGGGGGACGGGCTCTGTTGAGACTCTGCCTCTTCTTCCTCTGATTCATGTGCAGTGGGTGGATCTTCAGTGGTAGGATCCTGAGGCTCCGCAGATGTAGTTCTTTCTATGTCATCTGTACAATTGGAATAATTAAGTATATATATAAGTATACTGCTAAAAGCCATGGCATTGTTGTGCCTGTGTGAGATTGTGTATGTATTAGGACTGGTATTGCATTAAAAATTAAGAATATAATTTGTGGTATTCTTCATTCAGTATGATAATACATGTTTAAAAAGAAGCACAACATGCATTATCAAGACTATAAAAAAGCCAGTTAATAATTATAGGAGAAAAAAAGTTTAAGACAATGAGCCATGCACCTAAGGGTTTTGTAATAAAATCAGTTCAAATTTTTTAAAGAGAGGTATTCAACATTTTAGACATTCTGTATCTAACCAAGCATCTGACCATCTTGCTAAAACTAACAGTAATTTTGTGGATATTTTGCAATGTTAACATTAGTTGCTCCACATTTTGGTTGCAATTTCTGTTTCTATAAAGAGCAAAAAATAAGCTGAATGTCAAAAATGCAGGATATTTCTCTTAAGACAGATATAAAACAGACAAAACATTTCAAATCACATATTAGAAGACATTTTTCCTATATACAGATCAGATTTATAGCCATTTACAAACACACACCTTCCTGCTTTGTAATGGTGACAGTCATTATTGTGTTGTGTGATTTTGTGTAGTGTAGAGTGGTCTGTGAATAGGAACTGATTGTGATTATGATTATGTTACCCACAGTAACCCGAATGGAGCAGGGAATACTTTAGCATCAAAGCATCATGCAGTGCATACAATATTGTTCAAAAGTTTGGGGTCAGTACAATTATTATTTTTTATATTTTTTTTTGGAATAAATTAATACTTTTATTCAGCAAGGACACATTAAATTGATCAAAAGTGACATTAAAAACATTGATAATGCTACAAAAATTATTTCAAATAAATTTTTAATTTAGTTTTCTATTGAAAAAATGTATAACAGTTTCCACAAAATTATTAAGCAGCACAACTGTTTCAACACTGATAATAAAAAGAAATGTTTCTTAAGCACCTAAAGCCTATTAGAATGTTTTATGAAGGATTATGTGAAACTGAAGAATGGAGTAAATAAATATTTTAAAGTATATTAAAATAGAAAGCAGTTATTTTAAACTCTAAATCGTATTTTTGATCAAATAAATGCAGCCTTGGTAAGCATAAGACCCTTCAAAAACAAACAAATCTTACTGACCCCAAACTTTTGAATGGTAGTGTATCTGTAAGTAAAGTGTGTCTGTGTGTAGGTTCTGGAACCTGAGGGAAATTTCTTGAAACTATGGACTTTACTCCAAGGGGTGCCAGATTGTGAAACACGAGTGATGCGACCTGAGACAATACGGTCTAAAAAAAACAAACAAATTTCAGACTTTCAAACTTGTTTTCTCTCCTCTTGGATGCTTTCCAGCTGCAGTTTTATGACTGATTGACACATGGCATGACAAGATGACAAAGTGATTTTATGAGGTCTTGATAATGAGGTCACTGACTGTCAGCAGCATGAAATACCTTCAGGGGCGTCACTGTCCTCTGGTGTCTCTGTGGCGGCAGAAGACTGTGTTTCAGGAGATTCAGAGCGAAGTCTGCGCTCAAAACTGAATTCTGGGAGTCTGGGTGCCTGGGGGCGTGTCTTTCTTGCTGGGTTCATGAAGTAGCAATAAGCACAACGGAACGCTGTAATATAAAACATCACACATGAGTATGAAAATAAGAAAATATCCTCGGGCAAAAAAACCTGACAGTTCCATACTGTGTTCTGACAGGTTCTTACCTACATACTCAAATTCCTCCTTCAAAGCCATACCATTGTGGGAAAAACACTGCTGGCATATCAATGCATATCTGAACGTATAAGAATAAATGAGAGGAGTGCAAGAGACAAATTATTATCACATGTACTGACATGATTCTGGCCAGTACAGTATTCAATGTGTTTCTCCTAACTTGTACGTCAAGCTGGTTGTATGTTATACCAGTGGAATACCTGTTCTGAGGTCCATCTCCCACCAAATACTCAATGACTCTGTCCACAGCACTGCGCTCTCTTGGAAGAATCGGTCGAGCAAGAGGTGGACCAGGAGGACGCACACCTAAATGATCAGAAGCATAATCAACACTCCATCATTGCACAAACCACACGCTAGGACTTCACAATAATGCAAATTACATCAAATATGGCAAAGCAGTAAGAAGTCTATAAAGTTTAGCTTGTGTTTAAGCCACAGAAAATGTTGATTTAGTGAGGAATGCATTAATCCTTCAGTAAGAAGCTAGTAAGGAATTTTTATACAGGCTTAAACTGTGTGAATGCCTTTATCCACACTTAAAGGGACAGTTCACCTAAAAATGAGAATTCTAATTCATTCTCGTGTCATTCCAAACCTGTATGACTTTTTTTCTCTGTGGAACATAAAATATGACATTTTGAGAAATGTCTCAGTGTTGTTTTGTCCATACAATGAAAGTCAATGGTGACCAACATTATTCACAATATCTTTTGTGCTCTGCGGAAGAACAAACATCAAACGTGAATAAATGATGACAGAATTATTATTTTAAGCTAACTATCACTTTAGAAAGGACACCTTCATGATGGACATAAAATTGGGCATTTCAGCACACTTTTATATGTGAAATTGTATTAAAACAGTGTACCTTGCATGCGGCGATGCCCAATACTAAATGTTAGTCGATACTAAAGAATGTACTTATGCATACTAATTTCCCTTAAATTTCGATATACATTTACTGACTTAAAGTTTATCTTTAAAAGCACTAATAACACTAATAGTAACATTGTTAAATGTACTCTTCAGCATACCTAGAAATAAATATACATTTTTCTTTAGTTGTAATGTTTGAATACACAAATTTACTTGTAGTATTATTGTAATATTTTAAATTTAATTTTTTAATTTTAGTCCAAAAAAAAAGCACTGTATATTAGTCTTGGCCACTTATTTATCGTCATAATATAAAAATAAGTGCATTACAGTCAAAAATCATTTTAACACACAGCCATTTATATTTTATGATTATTTTATGATTTTACGAAGACACCAATGTTCAATAAACAGGTGAATGTATTAAATAATAAAAAAGTATGATATTACCCATTAAATATAAAAAGAATTTCAGAGAGTCACAGCTATCTGATTTTCATTTACTTATCCACGCAAGGATTTATATACAAGTGTGAGTGTACTGAACCTGATCCAGGTCCTGGTGAATAAGGATTCATGCTTCTTCTCATCATTTGTTGTGGTGTTTCTGCTTGGCTTGCTCCTGTTGGGCTGGCTACAGACCCAGCTAGCCCTTTCTCTGGAGGCCCTCCTGGGGCACTGCGAAGAGGCGTGCCTCCTGGGGACATGGGACTGAGTACTGGACCAGGAGTAGCCATTGCAACATGCCGCTGCCGAAGGTCTGGATATAATGAGAGTACAGCGTGCATTATGCATGAGGAAAACACACATAAACACATAATCAAAAACAAAAGCACATACAAACCTTGTCCTGGTCTAGGGGTCATATGGGGTCTGACTGGAGTGGCTTCTACTTCCTGTAAAGAAAAAACATGTATTCATCTAGCTCAGTAGCTCCAAGAATAAATGTTTAAAGTCATTTTCAAGCTTTAATATTACATATCACTGTACTTACTGCTTTCTTTTTAGATTCTGGATCGAATCTCTCCAATATGAGTTTGGCATTTTTGTAGGTCTCTGTTTCCATCACCTCCTCAAGCTAACAAAAACATAATTCATTTGTTTTACGGTACATATGAACAACTTTTTTTCATCTGACATATAAGTAGCCACAAACAAGCTTAATTCCTTAGACATCAGTTCTAACGTGTCTGAAATCACACTTACTATTTTCCGTTTCTGTGCTTTTAAATCATCTAATTTTTCATCTGAAACAGAAGAAACCGTAAGTCAATCAATAAAGATATTCACTCAAAATACCAGTGAGTCCATCAATCAAATCCCAGTCAGATCGCTGTCAAGATATTTGGTGTATTCAAACATATTTATTCAGAAAATTAAGAAAACAATGAAGAATGAAGAAAAACATCATATCAGCTTACTGTTTCTCTCTGTACGTTTGGAGAAAAGGAAGATGAGCAGTTTTCGTACTAGCAACACCCTATGAAGAGAGAGAATATAAAATTAAGCAAGAGAACACATTAACAAATCAATACCCCAGCACAATAACATGGACCTACCTAAGCCAAGCAACCTTTAAAAAGGAGTATAACAGAATGCAATACATATATGTGTGATATAACATGTAATACAGATGTAATAACATCAACTGTAATACAATAAGCATTCCTAATACAATGTCATTTTCCATGATTAAAACTTAGGACTCACAGTGCAGGAAAGGCCAGCAGAGGCAGGGCAGTTATGAGTCGAGCGCTCCACTGCTCAGGGAAGTACAGGTAATACACACACAGACATGTTATCAGGTACAGAGCAGATGAGTAGAAGAGAAATCGGCCCACCCACAACTTCATCAAACGCTGGTTCTTTGCACGAAACTCCTCAAGGTCCTTTATGTCCTGTGGATTCATGTCGCAATATTGTAAGATCATATATTATTACGTTATATGTTGTAATAATGCTTTGTAAGGTAACCTAAAAATGCTTCGTCTGATAACATTTAATTAAGATGATCAAACTGAAAAACTTGTACACTATCTACTACATGCCTTCTGATTGATTCAAACTTTTTTAGAGAGTAAATGGCTTTTTAGCTGAATTCTAAACACGTCTACCTCATCTTTTTGCTGTGAAATGTTTAATGAGTACAGTAAAAATAACCTTTTATTTTGTTATTAATATTTCAAGATGAACATTTACTGGACTGGAAAGCTTGATTATCTTTTAGAAGAATCACATTAAATCATGTTGTTTCATGCTGAAACAGGCTTATAATGAACATTTGTATTGGTGCATCTCTCAACCATTGTTCTATTGCATTGCATTATATGTTTTTAACTACATAGCTTTGATCAGAAAACTAAGTATTTATAATTTTATAAGACATTATTGGAAGATATAGAGTGATAACTGATAATTTATATGCATTTCATGCAAGTAGTCTGTAATACTGTTACAGAAAAAAGTTTCATTGATTTACTTTATAAACAGAACTTAATCTTCCTGCCATATAAATAACAACACGCACCAAATTAAATTAAACTGATGTTTTTTCCCTCCTTGACTGTGATCTCCATATTCTCACTATATCATACTATATGGCCATAAAATCCTAATGTATCAAATATGATACAAAACATAAAAGATATATGCAAACCTTTTTCTTTATTTTCCTTTATATTTTGTCTAAAGGTTCAGTAAATTGTTCCATTAAAAAAAAAAAGAAGTTTTTCTGACTATTATTCGATATGTCAAGCTTTACAGGGTTAACTGGTTTTATTCAAGAATTAAAATTATTTATTAACATGACTGAATCTGAATCTGACAACATTAGATTACACTAACAAAAGTCATTTTTAAGGTCAGGTCGGATAGAAATAACTCCTCAAAATAAATTATGTTTGTTTATATGGTGGCATGAATAACAGATTTGTCACCATGTGTCATGTTACAGCATTCCATTAAAACCTGTGCCAAACATAAATCTGAGTGACATTGGCCCTGCTAATGCAGAACATGAATACTGAATGCCGGATATAAACTGTGTTATTTACATTTGAATGTACAGTGGAAATTAATCATAAAGCCCTCTGGAATTGCATAGTGTCTTCCTACGGCTCACTCTAAACCAAAGCAGTGACCACTACTGGACAGTTAAGGTCAACCGCAGCAGCCCAGCAAACAGATGGTCCTGTCAATACAGTCTCCAGACAGATGGAGGCTTCAGGAGGCGAGCCAGGAATGAGTAAAGCAAGGAAATGCAGCCAGTACAAGGGTTCAGATAATGACATTCAGCTCTGTGATGTGTGATGTGAGATAAGGTCACAATGGCTGAAAGTAGTCTGTGGGTTTGAAAGGGCAGGATGACAGTGGGGAACATACCTTATCCAGTACCTCTAGAAGTTCTACAGTGGAAGGTTTAGTCTGTTGGAACATAACAATTACATCATTGTTTATAGAATGGGTTTGATAAAGAAGTGCAAGAACTGGACTGGGGGGAAAAATTGCAAAAGGAGAAAAATACTCACCTTCCACCGAGAAATTATGGCTCCCATTGTCAGTACTGCAAATTTACACCTTAAAATAGAAACCAAACCATTTTAATTACCCTCGCAACACATCCACACCCTCTAATGCATCTGTCTGGATGACATTGCTCGCACATAATATTAAGAAACACGCTTGCAATTGAGGTCAGATCTTATCAATAACGTGGGTTAGAAAAGCAAACTCCAAACGAATACAAAGAGTAAGTATATTCAACTGAGAAATAAGACAACAGTGCAACTGTTTTGCAGAGGATATTACTACAACAGTTACAGGGACTTGCATAAAGCACCTGCCCTGCCTTCTCGCCAGCCTTAAAACTGTCCTGGATCAGATTCGCTTAATGTAAAGCCGTAAGCAGTGTGATTTATACATATGTTCATTAGGTTAATATTAGGTGGAGCAAATTATAGGATTTCAATTTGCAAGAGTTCACTCGCTGACTTGCCTTTTTACAGAGATGGGTCGGAGGCTGAGCGTGTGACAGTGACGTAATCTGAGGTTTTCGGAAGTTAATTTGAACCTTCAAAATAAAAGCCCCGTAGCGTACAATTAAAAGCCTTGCACCAATTTATCTCATCTAATAATGATTAAATTGAATTCTGCATTCAAACTTCACTGACTGCATGGATCAGTCCCGCTATTTTTTTAAAACTGTAATGTAATAAATTGTATAAAAGTATAAACCCATGTTTATGGCGCTCATTTGTACGATAAGTATGAATACACTACGAAAAAATGAAACAATTGAAAGAAGAAAAGCAATGAAATAAAGAAACGGCGGTATGCTTCATTGAAATATAAAATATGTAAATATGTAAATGTAAAAACAAAATCAGGATGTTTTAGCTGTGAAAACTGTTTTTGTATCAATACATCATGCAACAAACGTACCCTGCACATATTTTAGGAAGTTGAATCGCTAATAAGCAAGAAAAAAAAAGCGAATTACGGGTAGTAAAGAAGCCCAAAGAAGGCTCGATCCCAAAACAGACCAAAACATCAAAACAAGACGTTAGAGGAGGTCGTAGAAAGTAGGCTAATCTTAGTCTAGTCGTAATATGAAGCTTTACCTGAAATATGAAGATACATTTCTCTGACTGATTTTAAATCGTAATTTTGGCAGCCCAAAACACCATACATTACCTGAGCTAAAATATGGTATAAAACCCTGCTCATGCATTTATTGAATTTACGGAGCAAAAGGCATATACTCTAAACAGTTATAATGAATGATAAAATTTGCCAGGACCAGGAATGTTGTAGCTGGCCAGTTAATTTTTTTCGTCTATTAGAGAGAGAGAGAGAGAGAGAGAGAGAGAGAGAGAGAGAGAGAGAGGGCCATTACGTTTCACCTAAAATGAACCACTTTATAAACTGACGTTTAAGAGATTAACCCCCGGTTTCACAGACAAGATTTAGCCTAAGCCTAGTCCTAGACTGAAATGTAAATCTAAGCTGTTTCAACTGAAAGAAACGTGCACTGACTGATCTTAAAACATGTCAGTGTCTTTGTTCTGTCTTAAGATGCACACCAGTAATGCTTTTTTCTAAGGCATGTTTATAAAAATTACTTAAATGTCCTAATTGAACTATGGTCTAATCCTGTTTTAGGCTAAGCCCTGTCTATGAAACCGGGCCATAGGCTATTTTGGTGGTTCCCTTAATTTGTATTGTTCACATAGGCTAATTAAATATCGAAAGAATCTTAATTAAAACCTAGATGTCATATTTACTGTATGAATGCAGTATCCATAAATGCACATATATAACCCATATGATTTTATTTCTGTTGTAAATGTTGTAAATTTTACACGTAAAATTATAATTAAAAATATATTTAAACTGTATACTTTATTACAACTGTCAGGATGTATTGCGATGAATGCTGCATAATGTTCTACAGAGCGATACACTGTGTCTCGTTCGCGTATGCTCGCACACACGCTCACACATCAAAAGTGAGTTTTAATATTAGGAAAATGTAATACTGTATAATGTTACAAATTGTTCGTATTCTAACATCCATGAACAAATACTGTCGGTCTCCCTCAACTTCCACCACACACACACACACACACACACCCCCCACAGATTTGTGCATAGGGTTAGGGCCTATTGTATTGCCATTTTTTAATTATTTTTGCATGCTATAAATGAAAGGCAATGATAGTAGTTAAAATTATAATTAAGAAAAAAAGTGTATTACAAGTGTATTATTATTTGTTTCCTTGTTCACAAGTCCTGCACAGACCCATTTAAGCTCAACACAGTGTTGAAAAAAGAGATTTTGAAATGATTTTTTCTGATTTTTAAACGGGATAAAGGATTTTACCTTTTTTAAATCATAAAATAAAATGACAGAAGATGCCTGACTTAACATAACTACAAAAAGCAGTCCAGATAATATGCAGAGATAGGCTACTTGGACTTCGCTCTATATTTTGAGCTATTTCAGGCGTTTCTGTTTCCTTCATTTGTTCGTTTTTGTAGATTGTAAATGGTTAGCTGGCAACGCCACTGTGGGGTAGAAAATCGGCGGTTTCTAAGCTCTTGCCAGCTCAAAAGTTGATTTACAGCTCAGGTTGTAAAACGGTTTTTACGAGCCTCGCGCGTCCGTCATTGGGTATCACAGATGAGACGCGCTCCGGGCTCGCGGTAATATTGGCCCTTCTCGTTCCTTCCCACGCGCTCTGTTGCACAGAAGAGCTCAGTACGAGGACGTCTGTCTGCATTTCTGTCTGTTTTAGCATTTATGCAGTATATTTTATTTGCGTTTTTTTTGTCTTCCTTCTCATTTTACTCTTTTCCTTTTCTTTTTCTTTTAAATATCGTCTGTTTACTTTAATACAGGGAAATGTATTTTAAATAGGTCGTTTTTGGATCAAATGGTAAGTGCAGCTGCAAAATCAAGCTTAATGCTTTTTCTTTTTAAAATAATTTTATTGACTTTTTCTGATCAGTAGCTTTATCAATAATTATTAATTGTGAATTTTAACAGGAAAATTCTTATAGTCTGGTGTCTTTTTGGTGTCCGGTGTCTTTTTATGCAGACGGTAATATACATTGTTGAATAAGAGAAATTGTCAATTTAAAAATTTAAGACAAAAAGACAATCCTGAGATGAGGTCAGATAAGTCAAAGTGTGTTGTGCATTTGTGTTCTATGAGTAAACCTGAATTTATTATTCTGGTTTCTTTGTTAACGAATCAATTTAAATTTGAAAGCGAGAGGGTTCTCCTAATTTACTACCTTACTGCATTGCGGCGAGAGAGAGAGAGAGAGAGAGAGAGAGAGAGAGAGAGAGAGAGAGAGAGAAGCACAGAGGGACCAAGAAAGAAATGTGATTTTCATGATTTTCTAAGATAGAAGATTTCTCAAATAGCTTTAATTTTTTATTTGATTACATGATTACAAAAGGCACCAATTTTATTTAAAAAATATCTGAAATTAACATCATCAAATTCACACTGAGAAAAAATAGTCTATTTATTAAATCCCTTAATTTTTTTTATTTTGAGAGACATTTTATTTATAAGTTTTAATATAATCGAAATAATTTATAAAATGGTCTTTCAGATAATTCCTCGTAATTTATTTCTTAACTGAAATGACTTTGGTTTAAAAAGGATTTTCTTGTTTACAGGGTGTTTTCAATTTTCGGGTGTTAAACATTTTCAACGCCTTATCTTTTTTTTTTTTTTTTGGTCGGGACGTTCCATTTCTGAATATTAATTTGGAATCTTTGTTCCGTCGTCTATATATACCCTGTAGAACCGAATGTGTGTTTACACAGCACATTCACAGATTCGGTTTTAGGGGAGTATATGGACGATGCAAAAACGTCTGTTTTCAAGATAAAACCACACTGCATTTGCTGGATTCATAAACGACAAGATTCGTTTACTTGAATCAATGCACATTGCATGCAAAACTTTTTTTTTTTTTTTTGCCGTTCAAATATTTAGCAATTAAGGTTAGGTTAAAGGACTAATATGTTGTGATTTTGTCTAACATCCAACAATATCATAAAAAATAATTACCAAGTCTTTAATGTCTGTTTTTGTTGAATTTTCTTCAGCCCTCCTTTCTTCTTTTTAGAGAACAGGGTAAGATGCCCCGACCTCTGCTCAAGCCTGAAAAAAAAAAAAAAAATCCTACAGCACCACAATAAAATACATGCACTTTCTGTTTACTGATAAGCTGAAAAATGACTTGAATATAATGTGTCAATGTTTTAAATGTATAAGGAGCTGTAATAAAAAGAGAGTATACAAATGTGTCCTTTTTTTGTTTCCTAATAAATACAATACAGTAACATCAAAATATTCATTATGTTTGTTCATATACTAATATTAGCTGATACCATACATTATATAGGCCTATATAGTTACATTACATTATATATAGCTACATTATATATAGTTAGGCTATATATAGTTTTAGGTTTATAGCATCTGTTTAATATAGTTTTTATATTGATTTTACAAGATTTAACATATTATCTCATATGGTAATATTAGCTAATACCACACACACACACACTACAACATAATTTCTTTCAAAAGATTTATATTAACACACTTATATTCTTATTCCTGTTTCAGATGTACGTATTAGGATAATAATAAACCTTGGTATTTAGCCTAACGTTTGACGAAAGAACAATTGAGATTCGGCTCACACACAGTGGAAGGCGTGCGCACATGATTTACTGTCCGCGCCCAGTTCTAATGGCACCATAATGAGCGCTTGCAGACACCTGCTCCTCCAATATAAAATACATTACCACATAAATAACTATACAATATACAGAGCCGAAATGTACTGTGGTTATAAGAAAATAAAATGAAAAAAAGAAAGAAAAAAGGAAAGGGTTTTAAGAATAATGTTGCAAAAAGTAGCTTTTGCAGTGAAATGCCGCTTTCATATTACGCGATAGGAAGTGGAGGAACGTGATTGGCTAGAAAGCAGGAAAAACTCTAGGGTGACGTCACTACACTGGGACAGGAGCTTGCTTTGCCCTTGCGTGGGAAATTAATGCCATTTCAGTTTTTCGATCAGTTTTTGTGCTTAGATTAAAGTAGATTTTTCTCCGCCGTCATGTCTCTTGCTGCAGAGGCTTTCGTCTCTCAGATTGCAGGTAATGTTTTGGTTTGTGTGTAATTGTAGCGAGTCCATATGGGTGTGTTAGTGTTTTGTGCTAGAGATGGGCAGGTTAGGATGATAATCGGTACTTACTTTCAACAGTTATTTCATTTCTCTGCATATTAGTGGAGTTAAGCCAAAGCTTCTGTTTAGAAGTCTTTTATTTTAGATGTTACAGCAGTTGCAGTTCTTTTGTTTTCAGTGCTACTGTCAGGGTCAAAGATAAAGAAGCCCATTAAATGTTTATTAATGTAATGGAAGCCCACATAAACAGGTATTTAAGTGTCAGAGTTTCTTATTTGTGAAATGTCAGTAGTTCATGTCATGTCACTTTCTATTGCAGCTGCTGAGCCATGGCCTGAAAATGCAACTCTGTACCAACCTCTTAAGGGTAACTAATAAAAAAAAGAAGCTTTATCAGTTTTACATTTAGATTGAGCTCTTTACAACTACAAAAGATGTCAAATGAAACGCACATTAATATTTGTTTTCTGTTTTTTTCCAGAAGATCAAATCTTGCTGTCAGATTCTGCATCCTCTCTGGCCGTTCAGGTGAAAAGTAGTGCCTCAATGACTTTGTCAATTTACACACTCACCAATTCGCATTGGCAACTTGAAGCCCAAATATTTTGACATGTTTTAAAAATGTATTGGTCACTTGTTTTTGTTAGTGGGGTTATTCTTGTTTTGCAGACTTTTCTGAGGATGTGTGGCCTGCCAGTGCTGGTGTCCTGCCGTGCCAATGCTGAATACATGTCACCGTCAGGTGAGCAACCAAACTCTCTACTTTACCCTCACTCATTTTCAGGTTCTTGTTTTATTTTTTAGGGATTTATCTTATGTTGGAAGGTTGAATGTTTTAATTAGAGTTTGTTCATATGTCGTTCATATGTTTGTTGAAATGTCTCTTCCTCTCTGTTCATTAGGGAAGGTTCCTTTCATCCACGTTGGAAATCAAGTTGTGTCAGAATTGGGGCCGATTGTTCAGTTCACAAAGGCAAAGGTATCACTCTCACTCTAAAAACAAATTCCACATGAATCCTACAATGTTTGACTGTTGGCTGACATTGCTGTCCATAGGGTCATTCTTTGAGTGACGGGTTGGATGATGTGCAGAGGGCGGAGATGAAGGCTTACATGGAGTTGGTCAATAACATGCTGCTGACTGCAGAGGTACAGATCTGCACACATCAGCTTGTATTTGTGTGCAACATACAAAACCTTTCAAAAGTTTGGGTTCGGAACAATTTTTAAAAAATGTTTTTAAGTCTTTTAAACTCACTAAAGCTGATTTAGTTGGGTAAAAGGGTAATATTATGAAGTATGTTTTACAAAAATAACTCTTTTCTATTTCAATATATTTCAAACATTTATTTATTTTACATCAATATAATTTATTCTTGTGATGGTAAAGCTGAACTTTCAGCAGCCATTACTCCAGTCTTCAGTGTCACATAATCCTTCAGAGATCATTCTAATATACTGTTAAAAAAATTACTATTATTATTAATTGCTGTTTTGTTGTTGTTGATATTTTTGTTGAATGTGATCCATTTCTCAGGATTATTTGATGAACAGAAAGTTCAAATGAACAGCATCTATTTGAACTAGAATTGTTTTTTTTTTTTGTAAAAATTGTAACTTTTGATCTATGTAATGCATCCATGCTCAATAAAAATATTACTTAAAAAAAAAAAAAAAAGGTAGCCATATGCAAAAAATCCATATCCAATCCAATCCATTGATACATTTGTAAAAAACCTCCATTTCCAGCACTTTATGTATCTTTGCTTGTGGATTTCTCTAATTATATGTATTTTATATTTTATATAAATATGTTAAAAGTGATAAACTGTGCAGACCAGTTCAACTTTACTGTTCTTTCTAGTTGTATATCCAGTGGTGTGATGACTATACTGCTACAGAGGTATGTGTCACATATAAGGATGTTCCCAAATCATATATATATCGTATTAACAAAGGTGACGTCAATGGCACTAAATGTCAGCATATAGATAGAAAGATATGTAAATATATAACATCATGGTACATATTTAATGGTAGTGTGTGTTTAGATCTCTAGGCCACGATACAGTAGTCCCTATTCTTGGCCCCTCAATCACATTCTGGCCTATCAGAAGCAGTGGGAAGTACGGAGGAAGATGAATGCGATTGGATGGTCTGGAAAGAGCCTGGAGCAGGTATGTTTTTGTGTGCAGATAAATTAAGTTTAATTCACTGACCAAGTCAGTTTGTGTGTTTTTCTTTCATCTATGTGCAGTACTTAAAGCTTTGTGTGGGATTCCTCTTCTCAGGTGTATGAAGATGTCAGTCAGTGCTGTCAGGCCTTATCACAGCGATTGGGAACACAGCCCTACTTTTTCAACAAACAGTACGTTTTGTGCACATACACTACTATTGAAAAAAGTTGAGCATTGTGAGAATTGTGAATGTACACATACAGACACGCAGCATAAGTTATCACATGCTGTCTTTATTAATTTTTGTACTTTCAATGTCACAGGCCAACTGAACTAGATGCTCTGGTGTTTGGTCATCTTTTCACTATACTCACCACACAACTGACCAACGACGAGCTTGCCGAAAAGGTTAAATCCTACACCAACCTGCTTTCTTTTTGCCATCGTATTGAACAGACTTACTTTAAGGAGCATGACCGAGAGAGCCAGTCGGGGTCCTCGCGCCATTCCAAAGGCTCACTACCCTGAGCACCACACTTTGCCCAACATTTCTCGCTCCTCTGATTGATCTGTCTGAAATGATTGAGATCTTTAATGTCCTATGTGCATTAAAAGATGACATTGTTAGTTCTGTTGAGGCTAAACCATCTGTATAGATCAGTAGAAAGGAGAAAGGGCCATTAAATAAAGGTTTGTGAATATTTAAAGTGTTCCCAACACACTTCCGAACTACTTCTTTGCCTGTTCGTAATGCCATAACAGGAACCTGCCTGTCGCAACAGTAGAATTAGATTTCGTATATAAAAATGTAGCTGATGTAAATCTTTTTTCCACTGTGTGATGCCTTTGTCTAATATGATGTGTACATGGAAAGTGCCTACACTATTAAGTATAATAAACTTCAAGTTTCTGGGTTGATGAGGAATTCTGTTCATGCAGTGTTCAAACGTGTTATAATATGTAAGCTATGTAATTTCAAAATTTTAATGTAGAGGCAGTCCTCTGATACACCTAAACACCTGGCACAATGTTGATGTATTCTTTTTGCTCCAGCAGGGGGTGTATTAATGCTGCATAAAATTGAAGTCATAGCCTATAGTCCAGGGGTGTCCAAATTTGGTCCTGGAGAGCCAGTGTCCTGCTGAGTTTAGCTCCAACTTGCCTCAATACACCTGCCTGGAAGTTTATAGTATGCCTCGTAAGAACTTGATTATCTGGTCCAGGTGTGTTTAATTAGGGTTGGAGCTAAACTCTATGGGACAGTGGCCCTCCGGTACAGAGTTTGGACACCCCTGCTGTAGTCAGTATTCAGTGAATACATAAATTAAGTGTCACTGTATTTAGCTTTTAAACAGTTTTTATTGGATTTAAATATATTGGAACTACATGATAATCTCAGAGTATTAGAACACAAAATAATGTGGTTAAAACTTGCATATTAATTAGAACACACAAGTATTCATAAAACAGATTGTCCGTTGCAGATATACAGTACAAGGATCAAATCTTTTTCATCTGAATATGTATCTTAGACAGCCCTCCAGAAAATCTACATATAGCTACGCTACATATAGCATGAATGTTCAGTTTATTCAGAATCTCGTCATATAATCTGTAAAGTTCTGTAGTCAATAAATAATCTCTGCCTATTTCCAAACTCGTGTGACAGATGAACATACATAAGTCTATATATATATATATATTATAGTTTCTGTACAGTATACTGTACTGTACTGTTCAAAACTGATCAAAAGTGAAATCTATTTCAACTTTCTATTCAAAAAAATGTATCACTGTTTCTACAAAAATATTAAGAATATTACAATTGTTTTCAACCTTGATAATAATTACACGTTTCTTAATCACCAACATTAGATTGATTTCTGAGGGATCGTGTGATGCTGAAGACTGGAGTAATGGTTGCTGAAAATTCAGTATTGCCATTACTAATAAATTACATTTTAAAATGGAAAAAAGTTGTTTTAAATTGTAATAATATTTCATAGTTTTTACTGTTTTAATGCATGTTTGATCAAACAAATGCAGCCTTGGTGAGCACGACACGTTAAAACTTTAACAACACAATGTTTGGATGGATTTATGTGTGTGTGTAAAAATTATATATACTGTATATATAATTTTATATAATAACTGGATCAGTCTCATGATTCAAGCTAAAAATTCTAATACCATAGTTGTCAGATTTTATTGTCATTTAAATGTAACATTGACAACATTTTGGAGATTTCAGTCTTTCCCTATTCAAGTAGACAGTAGCTGTACTGCATGACTGAAAACAGCGGCTGTGGGATGATGCTAGTGTAACTGGATAAATTGTCACTCAACCAACCTCCCTTGACAAAATCAATAGGAGATGAATTTGAATGCCAGACACAAATAGGGCCAATGATTCCTCAAGACTACAACATCCCAAAACCAAAGTCCCTGGTGTGTCAAGTTACAAACACCAAAAGAGCTTTGCTGTACTTCAGGTGTGTTATAAATCCTCTGTCGGCGTATTTGTCTTGTTGGCTGTGCCACGTGGCAGCAGGTAAACCGTGCCATCAGTGCTGTGCTGTAGTTTGTACTCTCTGGGGTTGTAGGAGTTTCCATGTTCATCTCTCAGTTGTCTAAACACCTCATTGTAAAGTTTCCTGAGCTTCTCTTTCGTCTCATGAAGCTCTCTAACGTTCCTCTCATTTTCTTCCTTGATTTGCTCCTTCTCCCTCTTCAGACCCTCAATCTCTTCTTCCAGATCAACGAGACTATCCAGCTTTCGTTTGCGACAGCTCTGGGCTGCCATCTTGTTTTTACCACGTCTTCGAATGTCTCTGATGAGGGTATGTTGAGCGTGGTTGAGTTTGCAAGAGCTGATGGCTTCATTAAATGCTTCAACGGGCAGGTTGATGATGTCATGGACACTAAGCGGCAAACTCATCACTCTGGCCCGCTGTTCATCACGACATACGCGCCGGACACCTGCAGCTCTGCTTGTGGTTGAGGGATTTGCCTGAGGTGAATCTTCAGGTGTTGATTCATTTTGAGTTTGGTGTTGTGCAGACGTAACAGTTTCATACAACGTTGCCTCCACAGCATCAGAGTGTAGAGATAAAGGCAGCAGATCGGTGTAATCTGATTGGATGCTCTCCAGCTCGTCCTTGTCTGATTGGCCGTTACTTAAGGTGTCAGCAGCATAGAGGGATGTCTCTAAATCCACAGAGCCAACAGAAGCAGAGTCATCAAAACCCAGCAGAACGTTGCGCTCCTCAAATTGTAAAAGCGTTTGTGGAGCGTCCTTTTCAAGTGCACTATTTAATTGTTCAGGTTTACTGGTATTGATGGTATATGGGCAAAACTCACTCATGCTTGAGCTTATCTGGCATTTAGGTAAAATCACTTGATTCTCTGGGGTACTGCAGCTGTAAATTGTGTTTGAAGGTGAAGGTGTTGGATTTCCTTGATCTGAGAATGTCTGTATGCATGTTTCCAGGATCTCTACTGGATCAGAGGGCATGCATGACAAAGGCTGAGCAACCTCAAAAGAGTCTGATATTGTCTGTGTGATGCCACATAATGCATCTGTTGAGCTTTTCCTCTGTGGCTCCGGCAGGTTCTGGTGGCAGATTTCGGTGATATCCTCTAGGGGCAAGCTTGAGCCCTCAGACTCCAAGACATCCAAATAATACTAACAGAGAAACAAAACAGTATTTTAATAGACATTTCTAAATACATTACAAAACATTTCTTCTCATCATTTTATTCTGCAGTTTACAAAGAGGTATGATATTATTTTGCAATCTCCACATTGTACATATTTTGGGGCCACAATTTTTAGAGACAATTTTTTACTTGTATTAAAAGTATAACATTTTATATTGATGGATTGCGTATTATTCATCTGCCCACTGAGATTTTAGTGGAAATGTGCATAGGCTGTACATGGTCAACTAAAATATCCACACTACTGTTCAAAGGTTTGGGGTCAGTAAGTTTTTTTGGAGTGATATGTGACCCTGGACCACAAAACCAGTCATAAGTAGCATGGGTATATTTGTAGCAATAGCCAAAAATACACTGTATAGGTCAAAATGATAGATTTTTCTTTTATGGCAAAAATCATTAGGATATTAAAAAGATCATGTTCCATGAAGATATTTTGTAAATTTCCTACCGTAAATATATAAAAATTAAATTTTTGATTAGTAATATGCATTGCTAAGGCTTTCATTTAGACAACTTTAAAGGCGATTTTCTCAGTATTTTGATTTTTTGCACCCTCAGATTCCAGATTTTCAAGTAGTTGTATCTCGGGCCAAATATTGTCCTATCATAACAAACCATACATCAATGGAAAGCTTATTTATTCAGATGATGCATGAATCTCAGTTTCAAAAAACTGACCCTTATGACTGGTTTTGTGGTCCAGGGTCACATATTAATATGTTTATTTAGCAAGGATGCATTAAAGTGATCAAATTTACACAAAAGACATTTACAAAAGATTTCTATTTCAAATAAATGCTGAAATAGAAAAATTATTTTTATTCATCAAAGAATCTTGAATATATATATATATATATCACCGTGTCCACAAAAATATTAGGTAACACTTTAGTATAAGGACCAATTCTCACTATTAACTAGTTGCTCATTAGCATGACTACTATTAACATATTGGCTGTTTATTAGTACTTATAAAGCACATATTCTACATGACCATATTCTACATCCCTAAACTTAATAACCTTACTAAATATTAATAAGCAGCAAATTAGGAGTTTATTGAGGCAAAAGTCATAGTTAATTGTTTTTTAATGGCGAGAATTGGACCTTAAAATAAATTATGGCCAAATATTAAGCAGCACTTAATATTTTAAACATTGATAATAAGAAGGGATGTTTCTTGAGCACCAAATCAGCATATTAGAATGATTTCTGAAGGATCATGTGACACTGAAAACTGGAGTAATGATGCTGAAAATTCAGCACTGCCATCCCAGGAATAAATTATGTTTATATTACAATTGAGAACAGATATTTCAAATTGTAATGATATTTTGCAATATTACTGTTATTATTCTAGTTTTGAGCAAATAAATGAAGCCTTCAGAGACAGAACAAAATACTGAATTTAACACAAAATGTGTTCTAAAATGATTGGGGCTATTTCATCACTTAGGGAAAAAAAAAATCACTTAGCCATTTTGCTGACTTCTGCCAGACTTGGACATTGAATCAGACCACTCCCTCTCTCCAAAATCACATCCTCCTCTCACTGAGGGGTGTCTCACTTGTTATTTTATGGTACAGGACAGTGGTTACAAGCACCCCTGATGCAGTCACTATCTGCTGTGTTGAACCCTTTTGCTGAGTCAGCACCTGGTGCAGGATCTACTACAGTCTATTACCCAACAACCCATGCTAGACTTCGAGGAATGAGACTGAATGAGCTGTGGGTGACATCTGAGACAAGGCCATGCTAAAGACAATTGTGATATGTGAGAACGCCGAATGATAGTGGGGACATTACCTTCATGCTATTCCATGAAATCTAAACATTAACTCATCATATCTCAAATAAGCACACACCTCAAATGAATTACTATTGCTTTAATGCTTTTTAATATAACTGATTAGATATATGGTACTAATTGCTTATCTGGTATTAATTTTTACCTAATATACCTAACAGATTGTAAGTTTGCAACTAGATACTTTTATGAAATTGTGTTTGTGCAAATATAATTGCCACACCCTTCACAGCAAAGACAAATCCACTTTTTTAATTTATAAAGCACATTTAAAATAAACAAGTTGAACCATACTGTAATTAATATTTAGAAATAATACATGAATAGAAATATTAAAATATAGATCTTATCTTGTATGATAGCTACCAGCAACAGTTTAGGCATCTGTCAATAATGTTAACATTACATTTTTTTTTTACACCTCATTTAAGCCATTATTAAATGCTCACCTTTTTTTTGAAACAGGCAGAAAGGCAACTCTACTAAGAATGTGCTGACTTATTTGTGATTTAATAAATTCAGTGGCTGTGATTTTATTATTACCATAGAGCCTATTACAATTTACAGTTACCTAAATTTAATGTAACTTCATCTGTAAACTTGCAAGAAAGAAAATTTATTCCAAAATTAAATGCCAACCATGCACCAGTTCAGGCATGTCCGTGTGCGTTTTTCTGCATTGTGTGCGTAAGTACCTGTAAGTCTGGTAGTGACAGCAGTTCACTAAAAGCCTGCTCTTGAGAAGGAGGCTTCTGAGACTTCTGAGAGAATAGCAGTGCAGACAGCAGGGGATTCTGGGTAACAGGTGAATGCTGAGTAAACACTGTAGAATGCAATGTCTCTGAGAAGGGCACAGCCTAAAACATGGTGAAAATAACTCTGTAAGCAACACTAAACAATAGAGAGTGTGTGGGTGTGCATACAGGTGTAATTTTAAGAGACTTTTTCTGTATTAATTAAGGGATGCACACTGCTTATTTGTTTGCATGTGTAGTTAATAAAATAGTTACCTGGGAGTTCACAGATGAAGGACTAGGCAAAAACTCTCCAGTTTCCTTGTCTAGTTTCTGTAACCTTTGCATTATCCTCTCAAGCTCTCGTTCTCTTTTTAACTCTCTTTCTCTTGCTCTCGTGGTCTCCTCCTCTCTCTGCCGAAGACATCCGTCAAAGATCTCTCGCTCCACCCCCAAATCGACATCCTGCCTCCATAAAATATCAATCAAATCCTAAACAGAAAGACATCATGTAAAACAGACAATTGACCATGTTTGTATGTGGCTCTGCACACTGGTATTACAATAAGAGCATGTTTGCATAAACTTTCAGTGAACTCTCGCAATATCAGTCATGTTTTTGTACACGATTTGCATTCACATTCATTTGCTTGGCAGGTGCCTTCTTACCAAATACACCTGTAAACTTTTCAGGTTGGTGTAGCATGGTATAACAATAAACACTATCAGGGCGGATCATTTTATTTTATGAGTACAGTAAAACAGGCTTTAATTTCACCTTATCAGAACCAATGCACAAAACCAATTAAACTGAACAACATATTAGGCAACTTATGAGCAAACTGAAGAAAACTGGCAGTTTTATAAAGAATGTACATTTTTCTGAATGTACAGAAAAAAATTGTTGTAAAAATCTTTATTCTTGTCCTGCAAAGTTATGGGGCCTTTTAATATTGTTGTGGACAATATGGGGCCTTGGAATCAAAAAGGTTGAGAACCACTGATATAAGATCACTTGTAATCACGTTTTTTGATATGATAAAATGGTAATCCATGAATTTATGAGCCCTGATTGTATGGTCAGAGGTTGTGCTGCCACTGAGGGAGCCTGATATACAACACCACACCAATAAAGCGCTTCAGTATGTCACTGCTTTGTTTTCTACTCAAAGTAAATGTCAGTGACATCTATGGTGCACACTACACATGTGGAACTGAAAATAGAAACATTTCAGTTCAGATCAGATCAGGTATAAGTTCAGTTCAGTTCAGATTAGATCAGTTCACTTCAGACAAGTTCATTTCAGTTCAGATCGGATCAGGAGTAAATGTTTGGCTGTTTGGCATGAATCCAGTTATGGCTTAGGTTAATGGCTCAAAAAAAACCCTGAATGCAAAACGAGTGCTTATGAGCAGAGATGGCAGAATCCGAACTGCGTCCTTATGGGAGTCAATCAGAACAACTGCCATTGAGATGAACAGGAATGCTAACAGAGAGCTTTCTTCAGGTATACAACAGACATTTGCATTCAGTTCAGATTTATTCATTTCAGGTTCATTTAGTCCCACTGTTTTTCTATAGTGTCCCATATTGCAAAAAAGGGCAAAATATTTTTAAAATATATACTAAATATTGCTTATATACTTTAAACAGTGAGGCTCAATTAAATATATTTTTGAAATTGATTATATATACCAAAATATGTCAAATTGTATTTCAGTGGCAAGAAAAATACATTTCCAATCTTACAGCCTCGTTTAGGCTAAATGCAAATGTTTGTAGAATAGCATACTAGACAGATTTATAATGATTTAATAATGTTTAATTTTTGTAAACAGTGCAACATATGTTGCTTGATTTTTATTTAAATGATATGTTTACACGTGTTATAGACAATGTGAAAGTTTTTCATGTGTTCAATTTGACATGTGAATGTATTTTCTTGGACTGAAATATATGAAGAGCAAAATAAATTTTTGAATGCTTTTTAAAAATACATGTCTTCAATTTATCTTCAAAAACATACAGAAAATGACCAAAAAAATAAGACATATGTATGTATATATATATATATATATATATATATATATATATATATACACACATATATATATATATATATATATATATTTGTTGAAAATATATATTATGTTATATTATAATATATAAGATGTTATAAACTTATAATATATTTTAAAACATATTTCAGCAAACATATTTTAGGCTATTTTAAAAGGTATTTAAAAAAAATAAAATATATTATTTTTTTGTCATATGGGGTTGTTCAAAATAAGTTTTGTTTCCCCCAGTGATCAAACAAAATGTGACAGTGGCAAAGAAAAAATTAATTTATTTATTTACTTATTTATTTATTATGCATGTACCAGTCCTATCAGAGAATCACACAACAGGAGTCAAGCCTGTCATTTACTGTGGTTTAAAGCCTAATTTGTAACCTATTTTTATTGTCATTTTAATTCACTATCAGTGATAGATATTGCCATTGGTGTTTACAAAGTGAGATATAGAGCTGTACACATTGTACACAATGATGTCAGTGATTAAAAATGTTTTCAAGCATATTTTACCACTATCAGACCCTATAATCAGCCTATGTCTATTCCAGTTTTGCCATTTCCGTGTATGTGTGTTAACCTGAAGGCCATGACACTGCGGTCCTCTGAGTGAGCGCACTTTATATGCTGGTACACAAACAAAACTTCTAAGCGGTGGTCATCACAGCATTTGTAATGGAGTCAGTCATAAAGACCTTGAACTTGTTGCCCTCTCACTGAAGTCACGCAAGTAAATAAATGCTCCAGCTTACGTAGGAGGTTGTGAATTTAGTTCACTGAGCAACCTAGGGAAAACAATTCATCAGATAATACAAAAAAATCCAGAACAAGAATAACTGGGAGAAAGAAGGTATAAAGGTAAGCTAAGTGAAAGGTGAATACACACGCCTACAGCTGGGTGTGTGATGATGCAACTGTGTTAAAGTGTAGACAGGCTGATAGTGCCTTGTGTGCATAAAAGACAACTGATTTATGAATTAACTCTTCTCATTGGGGTAAATGGCTACCCACCCTGAAACAGTAGTGCAGTCTTGGGTGTGTCTGGATCAGGTGCACAAAGTGAAATGTTTATTTAACCAACCCAGTTACTTGAATTCATGACAGCTGAGACAAATTTTATGTGGGTGGCCTTCTCCAGTGTTACAGAGACCTCGGGCCCAAAACTTTTCTGACTGTCCTCAACTTCCCAATTACAGCCCAATATTCAAATACAAAAAATAATTCTTTTGCAGTTCTAAAATATGCTCTAAAAATGGCTTTAAAAAATAATAATAAATAATATATATATCTAATGTGCATATAATTACTTTTATTATATAGTCACATGAATAGGCCTATACAAGGTCCCTATATGATGCTAGACCTTCAAACTAATTTCACTACTCATTATTTAGTTATGATAATACACTACAAATGTTTGGGGTTTTATGATTTTTTAAAATGTTTTTAAAAGAAGTCTCTTACCAAGGATGCATTTATTTGATCAAAAATACTATAAAAACTGTTTTATTTTAAATTATTTTTTAAATTATTAATCATTTTTTATTAGTTCTTTTTAAATGATATTTTGAAATGTAATTTATTCCTGTTATATGCTGAATTGGTGCATTTCTTCTTATTATAAATGCTGCTTTATATTTTTGTGAAAACCATATATATATATATATATTAGTGCTGTCAATTGATTAAAAAAATTAACTAATTAATAGCATATTTTTCTGAAATTAATCGCGATTAATCACGATTAATCCCACCTAATATTAAAGTTTTTTAAATATACTTTTATATTGCAATAATTCTACATTCAATCTTCAAATTAATGTACAAACAACATAAAGACAATATATTTTTTAATATTTGTTTAATGGCATCTTTTTTGAAAGGCCAGTATCACTGAAGGCCAGTATCACTGATACCAGTACTGATTTCTCTATAAAACCCCACAATATTTGTGTGGCTATAACTTGGAAATTTCAATGATATAATTTGAGAGCTATCAATTTTAACATTTATTAGACTTAAAAAAAATAACCTCTAATTTAATTGAACTTAAAACAATGTTCACATAAACCCATTATAGTAAATGTCATATTTACCTGCATTTCAGCAGAAATATACAGAAATTGAAGTTGAAGTTATCAAACACTAAATTCTAAATTAAATATAGATGAATTCTTACAGCTATAGAAGTTCTTTTTTTTCCCTCTTTTTTTTTTCTTTGTCCTTTGATTAATAGACATCACAGCAGCTGGTTATTAGGTTATTTTGGCTGTTATTTCTTTAAGAGATGTCCCTGCTGAACATGACGTGGATCTGACACGCATCATATTTTCTCTCAACTCTTTTTACCATTTCTGACCCACTTCAGATCTCTAATGAGCTGATGAGTTGAATCGGGTGTGTTAGATGAGGGAGACAGTGCTGGGCTGTTCCAGGACAGTTTTGAAAACCATTTCAGAGACGTATTTTTAAATGTGACTCATAAAATATATTACATGCACGTACAGTTTTAAGGCAGTTTTAATCGCCTTTTTGGTAACTTCATGACTAACTGACCACGACATTGCATGCACGTAGTTTATTTCGCGCTTTGATATGAAAATATACAGGCTACAGCACGCGCCCGCGCTGAGAGTGCAGTACAGTTTCCGTTGCTGTTTGACACTCGCCTGCCGCTGAAGTGAAGCTGGAGCGCGCGTCTGAAACGTCTCCTGTTTGATGTGGTCATAAAGACGTTCTGCGACTGAATAAATGCACTTCTTGTCAAGAGAAAAAGTGACAGAGACAGCAGTTGTGAGAGGGGTGGCCAGCCCTAGCCCCGCCCCTGCGTTAATTGCGTTAAAGCCTTAAACTGAAAAAATTAATCGCCTGCGTTAACGCGCTAATTTTGACACCACTAATATATATATATATATATATATATATATATATATATATACACACACACACAGAGCGAGAGAGAGGGAGAGAGGATGAGGATTAGATACTTCCTGATGATAACAATTAAGGTAACCACTCTAAACCCATCGAAAAAGACCAAACTACATGTATATAAAATTTCACAAAATAACAATGTTTAATGGCTTTCTTTTATTTCTTTTAAACACTGCAACGCTTTAGTAAGGTTATAATTCTTAATAGTTCTGTCCTTTTTTATTTTAATTTTTACCTGCATACATTTTGCAGGTAACTTTTAAGATCATCTCAGCAATTCTACAATAAGACTACAATTACAGGAAAAGAACTTCAAAAATGGGACTTTAAAAAACAAATTAGTCCTTTTCCATCAGTTGCACCAAAGTTCATGGATGTATATATGGATTTACATGAACCCAATCCAGGGTGTAAAGTTTGACAAAATAAATTTGGTTTCTTATCAAAGTACTGTTTTTTAAACTTACCTCGTGTTGAAACTGAGCAGAAAGGTCGTCCATGTCTGATCTGATGGAGGTCTAATACAAGCGTCAGCAAAGCATATTTGAATCAAATCTGACGACACGCGTGTGTAACAACCCAAATACAAACAGGACTCGCCCACAATATCCATCAGCCATTCAAACAGCAGATAACAAATTCAGGAACGATCCATCAGCCAATCAAACAGCAGAACACAATAACATTGACCCGCCTACTACAAAGCATCGACCAATAGCAGCATTCAACTCAACTAGACATGCCTTCATTACTTTACAACATGCCTTTCCTCATCAATAATCGTGTTTTATCTCGAGTCTTCAGTCACAAATGAAAAAGCAAAGTTTACATCCTTAAAACGTAAAATGGCATAATAACTACTTGCTCTGGTTTACTTTTCAGCGTGTAGCCTACAACTAGGCTACGTAAAAATATAATTTAATACAAGTTTAATGGCCAAGTAAAATAGAACGGGGTTTTTGTTTTGATGAAATGTTCCCAGCATTAAACATCCACAGTGTACAATGTAACGCATTATAAAATAAAATGTACACTATGTATTTAAACACAGCTTCAGATGAATCACACATTGTCCGTCTTTCAAGAATTTCTTTCCCCTCAGCTTTCAACACGCCACGAAATGTGACAGGTAGCTGTGATTAGCGCCATGCCCAATCCACTCTGCCTATGCCAAGGGTACGAGGCTGAGCTCAGAGAAGATCTCCGACGAGCGCGTTCATGAGCACCCTACACGTTCACGTTTGGCAGCTCCACGTCGACATTCCTTCAGCAATACATTCAGTCTGTTTCGAGACACAGCCAGGAGAGCCACCGGTCAACCGTAAGGTAAGCAAACACTTCACAGTCCAGAATTAAACTTTCATTTGTGGAGGTGCTGCATTAAACTCAGAAAAGCGTGCGCAATAAATTATACTGCTTTAGGCAGCTCTTAAAGTGATGCCAAGCTTAAACTATTTAACAGAGTGATTTGAGAAGTTTTGGATACAAAACCTGAGCAGAGAACCTGTGCAAAAACATGGATGACTGTTGTTTTAAACATGCTCAGCTCTTCCCAAATTCACATATAGGCCAGTATGTACATTGTTGATTCTTAAATATGCTTCTGAAAACTGAATTGGTGAATTGAAATGTTATAGCCTACATTAGGGGGGGGGGGGGGGGTATACGTGTATTTTTCCATATATTGCATATGTACTCTTGGCTGAATTTGTATTTTTCATGTTGTATGTTTCAACATGCCAGAATAAACCATTGCAGGTTGTATAAAATAAGATCTCCATTACGGGCTGTGTCAAATTAGGATTTTCCTAAATATTGTTGCAACAGTCTGAAGTTGTTAATGCATGGAGACACGTCAGCTTATTCTAGAGAGTGGACATAAATTCTAACATGTGTTTTACTTCCCAGGAACCTCAGGAGCTGATTGGTCCTCAGTGGGCAACCTTGTCAACCAAGGCAACTGCAAGCGAACGGACTGAAGCCCAAATGATTGCAGTAAATGTTTGATACATTTTAAAGACTTCGTCCGCCAAAGTCGCATACCCACATAAGTTAACATGCACATATGGACACGCTTACACAGAGAAACACACACATTCAACCATGGCTCCTCGGGGAAAGTTCTGTGGTCCACTCTGGCTGTGTGAGTGTGTGGTCAGTGCATTACAGAACTTTGCTTTAGAAGCTCCACCCATCAAATCTCTATTGATCCCTGAGAAAATAAAGGCTTGGTTTTATGAGTTTCATGACTGGTTTAAGTGTATACTTTAACATAGATTCATATGCTTTTTGTTACCATAAGTTTCTTAGTATTTCAGATGTTGACATCAAATTGACTTTTTTAGCTGAATCCTTGCTACTAGTATTGATTAAAATGTCATTTAGAAATTACAAAAAAAAAAAAAATCAACAGCCTAGGCAACAGTGTACAAAAAAGACACACAGTCAACAATGATGATGATATCATACATCATACGGCTTGCAGATTTTGGAACTTATTAAATATTCTATGTTTTGAACAAAGTGTTTTGTTTTTCTTATTTACGCTGTCAAGCATATTTTACAAGTATGCAATTTTGTTTCTTGGCTTGTAATATTCTGTTGGAGCTCAAAATGGTTTATATTTTTAAGTGTTGCTGGAGCTGAAATGGTTTACGTAAAGTTATACTTTGCAAAAGCCAGTCGGTCAGTCTTACAAGTATATCCTGTCATTTAGAGAATTCATGGCGCATAATGTATTTAAAGAGGCTAACTTCTCACAGTTTTTAAATGTATTGCATTAAAGAGACTGATCTGCTAACTATTCTGAATGTTATCTTTGAAGCCCATAAGCGAAATAAAGTTTTTCAGTTAAGTATGCTGCATTTAATGCAATATGTTATATTTGGCTGCAAACTTCACCAACAACCATTAACATCGTTTTGTAATTGCGGGGTAAATGTATATGTATATTTTAAATAATATTTTTGCCTTAGTTAATTTTAAATATATATTTTAAAAGGTAAAAATATTTCATGTAGTCTCTTAATTAACAGGTAATTATACATTTACATTTAGTCACTTAGCAGACGCTTTTAAGCGACTTACAAATGAGGACAATAGAAGCAATCAAAACCAACAAAAGAGCAACAACATGCAAGCCCTATGACAAGTCTCGGTTAGCCTAAAGCAGTATACGTAGCAAGGTTTTTTTTTTTTAGTTTTTTTTTAAAAAGAAAACAAGTAGATAGAATAGAAAAAAATAAAGCTAGTGTTAGTTTTTCAAGAAAAACAAGCAGTTAGAGAATAAATATGCAATTGATAGAGGGTCAAGTGTGTGTGGGTATTTTTAAATTAAAAGACAGATAGACAGATAGATAAAATAGAACTAGAATAGAGAGTGCTAGGGCTAGAGGGTCAAATAAAGATGGAAGAGATGTGTTTTTAGCCGTTTCTTGAAGATGGCTAAGGATTCAGCTGCTCGGATTGAGTTGGGCAGGTCATTCCACCAGGTGGGAACATAATAATAAGAATAAATAATAAATAACATAAGAATAAATGTCTTTATTAGCCAGTGTGCATGCGAGTTTTGTAACTCTTCTATTTTTCCACCTGTATTTTTATGGTGGTTAACATTTACAGTTTTTACACAAGAAAGAAAGAAAAGAGAAAATGAAATATAACTGACTGCTGCCCTCTAGTGGAGTTCTGTGGCACCACCGTCCTATGATCCCTCCCAGTTTATGTCTTTTTCATATTCCTTATCTCAGTTCCTGTATCAGACACTTTCACCTTGAGGATGTTGATGTAACTGACACAAAAGAGATTTGCTTTTTATGTTTATTACACTTACATATTCAAAAGACCATCCCTGTGTTCACAGACCGCTCAAACGATGCTGTATTCGTAGACACTAACCTAACACACTGCTACATACATGATGTCACTGAGGTTCCTCTCAATGACAAACACAGACAGGTAGTGTACTTGCTCTATTTATGTCAAAGGCATAAATCAACAAGACATTCTAGTCGTAAAGCTTTAAATAAACAGGATATAACATAAATATATTCATATTAAATGTCACAGGACCGAAATGACATCTACAATAAACAAAATTGCTAATATATATCACTGGCATATTGTAAAGCCACGGATTACCAAATGTTTATTCAAACAACATTAATACAGAATATAGACAAATTTTAGACATCATGTCTTACGTGTTTCAACAAACATGCATGTTGATTGTGCAACCTTTAGGTTCAATAAAAAAAAAAGTGTTACAAAATATCGTTGCGTAACTTTCTGTGTCCTGTAGGTGGCGGCATTTTCACTTGAAATGACACTGTTAATGACAATGAAATCGTTACAGATTTAATGAGTCAGGGTAGATTTGTATTTCTGCATATAAACCAGGTTTGTTACATTTCTGTAATTTTCCAAATATATTAGGAACTTTTACACAATGTTTTGTAGACTTTGTATGAGGTCGTTGGTTAGACTGGATCTGACCAGCTGTGCACTTTCTGAGGGATATCTGTTTGGACTTTGCTCTGATGTGTACTGCACGTATATACGTATGATGTTCAAGTCCAATCAAAGCTGAGGCTGATAAGGACTGCTTAGCTAGAGTTGCTACGCAATTAATTTATATGTGATCTTCTAAACTTTACCGATAACACGTCTTTCCGGGTAACTTTTGTCTGAGGAGATTTATTCATGAAGCTACACACTGTTGACCTTAGTACCCATGTCACATATTACAATTAACCAACCAGTACAGGCTAAAGATGAAATCAAGTGTCCGTGCTTATATTCATGAATGATTTGCTTCTTTACTGTTACAGTTATTCTATATCTAAATCCATAATTTGGATGTAATGAAACTGAAAAACAGAACACATACAGCATTTTGTTCCCCAACTGGCAAAATTAATTATTGAATCTGTGTGCACTTTAGTGGTTTCAAATTTGCAGTAATATCATTTTGTGCAATAATAATTTTATAACTTCTCTTATGGCAGTGCAACAGATACCCAATTTCCTGACATGAAAGCTTCAATATTGGTTGGAGGACCGGTGCTTCCATTATCTATCAGCCAAAAGCACCATTAATATTAAACTATAGTCATGATTTAATTAAAATAAAAAATAAGTAGTACAACCTGTCTCAGCAGGAAAAACAACTTTCTAGGAAAATTCCAGGCGAACCATTATGAAAACGTTGATACTTTTGCCGCGTCTTTTTACCAGGACGTTGTCAGAATTTCTCAGAGGAAGAACAGCATACCTCACGCTTTATATATCAAATTTAAAGGTCTCAAGTAGTGTCATCAGAGTCACAAGACTCCTCCTAAAGGGTCTGCTTGGTGCATTGAGAACTGAAACTCAAGAGGTAAACTGAAGAAATGGTGAGCTATCAATAAAGCGTCACTAAAACAGAAACATCAGAGGGCAAATGCATTACTCAGAACATGAATAGACATGACAAAAATGGACTGTTTTTACCGTTTTATTTGACAGACCAAATTCATCTGACACAATTAGTTACCAATAAGCATGCTGCTTGTTCAGTCACTCATTGTGATCCAAATACTTTAAGGGTTCAGTACAATTTAATAATTTAACGTACAACAGCTCCTGTGAAACCAGGGGACACAGTTTTCATTCCCTCAGTGGATACACTGGGGATCTGCAGTAACTTGACTCATTTTAACATTACTGGACAAACAAAGAAGAGGAAATCCTCACTGCTAAAATGGACTGGCATTAGAAGCACGCCAGCCAGATATTATAATGATAAATCCTAGCCACTTGATCTGTCACACCATTTGAATAGATATCGTTAAAGACATTCAAAGCCAAACTACAAACAGTTAATTTAAATATTGCAGTCTCCTCGTTCTCCAGCAGTATTATGATGTGGCTGACTTTAAGTATGCAATAAGGTCTGCCCTCTCGCCCTTCTTCTTGATCCCAGCAAAGATCATCTTTGTGCCTGGAATGTACTTCTTGGGATTCTCCAAATATTCCATCAAGGTGTCTTCACCCCAGACAATGCCTGTAAAAAGAAAAATGGGTTAAATGTTGTCATTACATCTCATTGTGAAAAGCAAACACACTGTAATTTCATCAGTAAGCCTTACCTTTGCTCTTATTGGCATCTGTGTAGGAATATCCCTCTGCTTGCCCGGTCTTGCGTCCAAAAAGACCCCAAAGATTTGGCCCCACTTTGTGCTTGCCTCCGTTTTCAACTGTGTGGCACTGGGCGCACTTCTGGACGAAAACCTTCTTTCCCTTGTCAACGTCACCCATATTTACCTAGAAGTAAAGGAGATGTGAAAACACTGCAGAAAGGCATTGGAAGGGTGAGCGGTTTAAAAGCACAGCGGACAGATCATCAGAAGGTCATTCAAGGATGGAGCATCTACCTACTTAACCCATAAGCTTCAAGACATAAATCGACCAAAGCAAGCTCTAAAACAGCTCATAAGGTCAGTTCACCACCCATAGAGAAGTAAAGCATCTTCTCTTGGTTTATAGGTAGATGGATTATGTTTCCTGTGACATCCAATGTCTGCCAACTCCGTAACTGCAAACATCTCGGTATTAAGATGTTCATCCGAGGATAACCTTAAATCGCCTTCATTAAAAGAAGCCTTAATCACTGAAGTATAGCTCGTTAGGCATCCGCCTGTGAGAACTAGCTTATCATTAATGAGAAGCCGGATCGGAGTTCGTGTGACAAAATCCCAATTTAACTTATCAAAAGACTCTCAGATAATCTATACATTTCTGAAGAACACAGCAAAAGTCGTAAACCGGCGTCAGATCCACGTTGCGGAAGCTAACAGCTAGCCACATCAGGCTAGATTCCCATAAAGCACACATTCCCATGAATTACTGAACGTTTATTACTGTTTAATTACCAAAAACAAGCCTTCCTCCTGTTATAATTACAAAAATACAGAGAATGTTACTATATCCTAGATATTCTTTCCGTGACATACAATTATTCTTGAAGAGTACCGGTAAGCTTACGCAACCTTACGCCACCCTTCCTCAGAACCGCTTCAAAATCCTCCATTTCGTTTAAATGCCATATCTGTGATCATCAACGCTGCGGACGCGGTCGGTTTAATAATATTACCTTTCAGGCCGTGGGAGAAATCTCCTTGTATTGCGGGATGTGGTACTCCGTTCGTGCCGGTCGGCGGACCGATTCTGTATCAGGGCGAAAAAGAAAGGTCACTTCATTTTAGAGGCGCGAGAGGGCTCCGGTATTTGACGTCACAATCATGCGCTGTGTGAGCCGTCACGTGACTCTTTCCGACGAATCTGGTCGCGGTCCCGCAGCTGTTCTACTGAAGATCCATCCATCTATGGAGTTGTGACCGGTTGTGACAGTCAGTCAGTGCCTTTAAAGAGATAGCCGGTTTAGATAACGCGGAGTTCAGAGTCTGGGCATGTAAATGAAAGGGATGGAGAAAACAGAGAGAGAGAGTTTGACCATGGCTTCTTATCAAACTTACATTTTCAATAAAATGACTATATTATTTCATAGTTATTTTTAGAAAATATTTTATTTTATAACTACTGATTTTTTTTAAACTTCCAATATAATTCTATATAATGATTCATTAATTAATTAATGAGAAACCATCGTAGTTCGTTGAAAGGTGTGGTTACCCTGATAACAAGATTAATGAGCGCTTTTTATATCAGCCAAGGCTCTCAAGTCTCACGCATTGGGCGTGAGACACACGCATTTCAACCCGTTCACACGCTCACACGCCACACCTTGTATTTCTCACGCTGAGAAGGGATAACTTGTCCTGCTATATATACAATTAATAGACGAGGGAATACGGAGGTAAATTCTCTGCGGAGTTCATAGCTCTCTCGACTCTCGAATTATACAGAGTTAAATGCCACCTACCAGCCAATCAGAAAT
>JAFVLL020034403.1:0-28790 GCA_021397915.2 Tor tambroides
GGATGTCCTTCGAAAAAGAGTAGGGGTGTAACCACGGCATCCTGGCCAAATTCGCCCATTGGCCTCTGACCATCATGGCCTCCTAATCATCCCCAAACACTGATTGGCTTCATCACTCTGTCTCCTCTCCACCAATAAGCTGGTGTGTGGTGGGCGTTCTGGCGCAATATGGCTGCCATTGCATCATTCAAGTGGATGCTGCACACTAGTGGTGGTTGAGGAAATTCCCCCCTTCTATGTAAAGCACTTTGAGTACCCAGAAAAGCGCTATATAAATGTAACAAATTATTATTATTATTAAAAATAATTACAAATATGCAATATGTAAAACCGGCAAACTAAATTAGTTAATAAATCTTTCTTGTACTTGGATGTTACCTAAGCCGAAGTGACTGACTGCACGAGCTACCTCTTTCACACAGTGTTCTAAGATGTGTAAAACTGTTAACAACATCTGCATAAAAACTCTCAGTTGTGTGTTGACATGAAAGTTATTATGTTTGATCTTCAATGGTAGTTATCCTTGACTCTTTTTCTTTATTTGTTTATCACCTTGAAGACAATATACTTTATGGGTTATTAAAGGGGTCATCTGATGCAAAATTCACCTTACAAGTTGTTTGAACATAAATGTGTGTTGGAAGTGTGTGTACACATCCATCCTATAATGATAAAAATCCACCCAGTGTTTTTCTTTTAAATCCCTATTTTAAAATCCCCTTTCTCAAATCAGGCTGTTCTGAGATTCCTGTCAGAATAATGTAGTTCTGTACAGGCCGCTCCACGATAGCTGATTGACAAGGCCGTCTTACCTTAGACCCGCCTTGAGTGAGCTGTGAGCTGTCCTCCATTGTGTCGACTCCAGTGCAGGGGAAGACAAGAATGTATCCGATTAAGCGATTGAGGTGCTTTGTTGTTGGATATAATAATAAACATAGCAGCCGACATTTACTCCCGACATCTGAACCGCTGAAGATGCAGAGGATTAACGGTACTTTCGTTTTGAAGGGAATGTGCCCCTGATCTACCTAAATGTGTCTATGTTTGCGCGAATCATTCGTGCTTTGTCTACAGAAGTATGTATGTATATAGGATTTTTATGAATCTTTGCAAATCGCCTTTCCTAATATCCTGCTAATTAGCCAGTTTCGCGGCTGAAGTAAACAGTACTGCTTGTCACCCCACAGAAGAGAGGGGCGAGGTCAGCATAGCTCATTAGCATTTAAAGCAACATGGACTAGAATGGCTTGCTAAAAACAGATCTAATTTTGACATGATAAAAAAGGTGTTTTTTACACTACCATTGAGAAATTTTAACCAAAGAATATTATAGACTTTTCATTAAGACCCTAAAGAATCATATCAACTTGTGGAAAATGGGCATCCGATGACCCCTTTAACCACCTCTCCCTTTACATTTAAGGTAAATCTAAAGAAAGCTATTCTTTTGCTGTTTTTGTTTAATCAATTGGTGGTTTTTCTTATGGAGTAAAAGTTCAAATCCTTGTCGATTGTAACGCTGAACGTTTGAGGTTTGTGGGACAGTTAGAAAAGAGAAGCAATTTTTTCATTTTGTAAAAGAAGTGCAGTTGATCGTATTTTTCTGCAAGAAATTCACTCAGGGGAAGCAGATGTTAGGTTTTGGAGGACTCAATGGGGAAACTCAATTTTCTTTAGTCATGGCAGCAATCATTCAGCTGGAACTGCTATTATGTTACACCGTTTTAAAGGAACTGTTTTAGAAACTTTGAATTCTGATGAAGGCAGATGGGTTATTGCTGTAATCAAACAAGATAATGCCACCTTCCTAGCTTGCTGTGTATATGGTCACAACTCTCGTGCATCCAACAGAGTAATGTTCTCTCATCTAGTTGATAAACTTAAGAAGGTAAATAAAAAAATATATTGATGCTTATATTATTTTGGGAGGAAACGTTAACGAATGTATGTATGTATGTATTATAGATTCCCCCTTAGACTTAATAGCGGGATGAATAATGAATTAATTTTTGCTCTTTGCGCGGATCTCTCCCTGACTGATGCATGGTGGTTCTTTAACACTTATAGATTTTACTTGGTCATATAAAACTTTATCTCTTAGATCTAGGATTGTTTTATTTCTAATTTCTTATTCTATCCTCAACTATGTAAAAGATATTTCTCACTCCATTGCCCCCTTATCAGATCATAAATTAGTTTGTATAAAAATGACTGACATCCAGGATGACTCGAGACTAAGGGCTATTGGAAATTTAATAATACCTTGTTAAAAGACCAAAAATTTAATGACAGCATCATCAAGCTTATCAAAGAACTATTCACTGAATTAAATGGAAATTATAAGAAAACTTGGGAGTTCTTCAAATATAAAGCTAGATATATTGCAGTTAAAAGAAGTAAAGAAATTAAAAAGGTTAAACATCAAATGGATTCAGAGTTGGTTAGTAAACTTAATGTATTAAGATTCAAGATTCAAGATTTTTTATTTGTCACATACACGATTATATATAACCAGCAGTGAAATGTAAGTCAGGTCCGCTCCATGGACAGTGCAATTATTATAGAATACAAACACAAAAGAAAATTATGTATTATAAATATAGATATGGAAAAAATAAAATAGAAAAGAAATAAAGAATAAAATCTAAAATAAGATGTGCAGGACAGTATACTGTAGACTTTAATAAATGTAAAGATAAACAGGAATGTAAAAGAGAAGAATGTGCAAACAGGTTATACAGGGTTGTTACATAGCAGCAATAGAGAGAAAAGAAGAAAAAAACAGAAAGTGCTGTGTGCAAGTAACAATTATTGCTATTTGTCAATCTAATTATTATTACTAGCTAAAAGTACAATTACAGAAGAGGAAAATTTAGAAATAAAAAGGTTGAATTTGGAGTTTGATGGAGAATATTTAGATTTGGCTAAAGGTGCATATATAAGGTCTCGGGTAAAATGGTTGGATGAAGGGGAAAGAAACTAGTTATTTTTTGCCCTGGAAAAAAGAAATGGTCAAAGAAAAGTTCTTTCAGCACTTAACATTGATGGAGTCATTTCCAAAGACCATCAGATTTTGTTGCTAAATTTTATAGCAATCTTTATACCTCAAATTTCAAGTATGATATTTGTGAAAAATGTATTGATTTAGTTAAACACAATATTAAAGTTATTGATCTAGAGTATAGTCAAATTTGTGATTCTCCTTTATCAATTGATGAAATCAAGCAAGCTTTTCATAAAATGAAAAAAGGTAAATCCCCTGGGATCTATGGGCTTTCAGTTGAATTTTATCTCCATTTTTGGGAGTTTATTAAATTGCCTTTATTTCATATGTATGAGGAATGCATCAGTCAGGGAGACATGACCGCTACTATGAAACAGGGAGTCATCTCCCTTATACCTAAGCCTGACAAGGATCCTTTGGTAATCGATAATTGGCGACCTATTTCTCTGTTAACATTAGATTATAAAATATTAGCCTCTGTATATGCTAAAAGATTAAGTTATGGTTTAGGCAATATTATTTCAGAATCTCAATCTGGTTTCATGAAAGGCCGTCACATTTCTAACAACATAAGATTAGTACTGGACTCACTCTAAAAAATGCTGGGTTAAATACAACCCAGTGCTGGGTAAATATTGGACAGAACACATGTTGGGTTGTTTTCAACCAACAGTTGGGTTAAATGTTTAACCCAACCTTCTGGGCAGTAACCCAACCGCTGGGTCTAACCCAATCGCTGGGTGCATCCATATTTTACCCATCGCTGGGTTGTATTTAACACAGCATTTTTTAGGGTGCTAGCTTGATTATTCCAATCTAATTCATTCTGATGGTCTCATGCTATTTCTTGACTTTCATAAAGCTTTCGACTCCATAGAACACAAATTTCTTTTTCGTACTCTAGAATTATTTGGATTTGGTAAAGCATTTATAGAGACTGTAACCATGTTTTATGCAGGTATTAACAGCTCAGTGATTGTGAACTTTGACACTTCTAAGAGGTTTAACATATATCGTGGTGTCAGACAGGGCTGTCCAATCTCCCCATTTTTATTTCTTTTAGCCACAGTTACTTTTCCTGAGAATGAACCAAGATGAAAATTTAAAAGGGATTTCAGTATTTGACAGGGAGATCAAAATTGCGCAGCTAGCTGATGACACTACCCTGTTTTTGGAGGACAAAAATCAGTTACCAAAAGCTCTGGAATTGGTTGAACAATTTTCATGTGCCTCAGGTCTAAATCTTAATGCTTCGAAATGTGAATTTATGTCAATTCATGATATGGATGATATATTCTTAGGAGGTATCCCAGTTAAAAAAAGTGTAAATATTTGGGAATTCATATCACTAAAAATTCAATAAGTCATCATTTAAACTTTTCTGATAATGATAAAAATGAAACAGATATTTAAAATCTAGAGTTCTTTTATCTAAGGTGGAAGGGCTCTCTCACTTTGTATATTCTGCTCTTTCTTTGTTTGTTAATGATAAAGCTAAAGGAAATAAAATATTTTTGGATTTAATTTGGAAAAATAGACCTTACAAATTAAAAAGAGAAGTGCTTGCTAATTCCAGAAGTGAAGGTGGCCTTGATTTTTTGGACTTTGCAGATATTGTAAACACCGTTAAAGTAAATTGGCTGAAAAGATGCTTTGTGAATCCAATCTCATTGTGTTTTTTTTTTTTATTCCAAATAATATATTTGGCAAAGTTGGTGGCCTATCTTTCTTAATGTCAGTGTCAATGTCACTTTATTTATAAAGCACTATTTAAAACAACAACTGTTAACAATTAATCAATACATTACAACAAATTAACTAATAAAATAAAACAGAACACAAAAAGGTAGTAAGGTTCTTACTAAAGTGTAACTTCTTGCCTGGCAAGTTACCCATTTCCTTTTCTAACTTTCATCAGCAATGACTTCTTTCATGCAAATTGTGTTTTGTCCATAGTTTCTCCCCCCACAAAGTTCTCCTCTGGAATAATGCTGGCATAACTGTTAAAAGTTAGTCTCTTTTTTTCCCTAGATGGTTTAACAACAACTTGAACTGCATTCTATCTGTATTTGATGATTTTGGCAATATTTTAACCATAATTTTCCAGTCCCATCAAAGGAATATAATACTTTAATGAAAGCTAAATACCAGCAGGCTTAACCCAGTTAATTAAAAATCACTTTAGGTTCAGTAAAAGCAATAGAGTTCATCCGGCTTTACGTTTGGGTGGTATCAATATCTTAGATCAGAAATGCAATAACAGATATATTCGTAAAATATTTCAAAGAAAGAGAAAGATTACTCCAAGAGAGAAATTCTATTGGGGTTCCTTTATAACAAATATACATTGGAGAAAGGCCTGGCTTTTGCCAAGTAAATTTTGTATAGCCTATCCAACAAGGTTAAGGAGATTCATTACAAAATCCTTCAAATCTATCCTGTTAATTTGTCCATTTCTAAATATTCTGATGTAGATGAGACTTGCTCTTTTTGTGGTTTTGTTGAGGAAACAGCTGCCCATGTTTTTTGATTGTAATGTAACCAACAAATTATGGGTTGACTTAAGCTCTTATGTTTCTAGCCTTACAAAAGTGACCCATACCTTCGTCCTCAAAGATGTTATTTTTTATTATGAAAATCCAAAGCTATTATCTGCTGAATATGTTGTTAATTTCCTTATATTGAATGCAAAATTCTTCATTCATAAGCAAAAACGGCTTAAATCTTTGTCTTTCCCCGTTTTTCTTGCTGAATTTGACTCCCTTGTTTAATCTCTTATAGACTTACAAATAACAAAAAGAGTGCCAAATTTTTGTATTAGGACAACGTTTCTTAAAAGAATAGTAATTTTATCTATACCATAACTTGATATGTGCAACCCAATTTTATGCTTTTTCTGTCCTTGTGTTTTAGGATTGTTGTTTGTAAGAATACATCCATGGTTTTTCCCCTGTTCTTGTAAGTTTTTACAAGTTCCGCAATAAAAAAAATTTTTTTTTTTAAAAATTAAAAAAAATCTTTCTTGTGCGAGCACTTTCAGGCAAACAACGCGCTTTCGTACCGTTGCACAGCCACTCGCTTGAAAATACATGGCTGCATTCTGCAAATACACCTAAAATACAGTCTGTGACAAGCCATTCATAGAAATAAGCGATTTTATAGAAAAACAAAAATAAGCCCTAAGTGTCTAATTTAAAAAAAATAAAAAAAAATTCTTACCTGTATAGACGAACATGAAAGTGAAAGCAGTAAGACAGTCTCACAGAAACAGTAAACACGTTAGCAAGAGTTTTAGTTTAACTAAAACTAATTTTTACTATCAATTAACAAGGAAAATAGTAATAGTTTTTAAAATAAATGCTTACTTAAGTCCATTTTACTTCACAATGTCTTAGTCGGAGTTCCAGATGTAGGTTTACTATTCAAGTAACTTTCCTTGTATGTTTGACTATGTTTGCTTGTACAGGTGCTTCAGGACAGAGACAAACATGGGGCGGGTCTGTAGGTGTACGGAAGGGTTTAAAGATGATGTTCGAATTTTTTAGACACAAAAAATAAGATGAAAGCAATGTTTTCAAAAGAGATAATACATTTAAATCCAAATATTTTAAAAAGTGATATCAGGGCAACCCCAAACCTCCAAAATACTCAATCCCACAATGAAAAGACATAGCTATACTTATTTTAAAAGGTAGCTCTTAACAGACATAAGTGGTAGAATCATTTATTTAAACAATGTAAGTTCTTATCTTATATAGTACAGTCAAAAGACAAGTAAAAGTTACAGGGATGAACACGGCCTGAACATTTTTCTACACATTTAGTTCAGAGGAGAATAAGCTTAAATGTCATAGCACAATTTTCAAATGTTTTTAATACATTTCATATTTAAAAATATTTTTTTCATTCATTTCTCTTCAGGACTGACAAATATTAACACACAAATGTTAATATGAAACAATGTTTATAAATGTTATATTTACAGAAATATCAGTTTAATTGTTATAAACAAGGCACTCAGATTTATGTCATCCGCTGTTGTTCAGGATGTTCAGAGTTCTTCTGAATGATTGAGATCCCATCCATATCCAGCTCCGCTGAATGAACACTGAAGGAACCAATGCCCTGTCAAACACAACAGCAGGACCAACAACATTCATAAAATACATTTTACTTTCACTATTTAAGTTTTTCTGTTTTTACTAGTGTTTAAATTAAAAGTTAGGTAATTACTTTAAGGACACTAAACACACAGGCTTTTCAGCAACCAGTCGAGATTAAATTGCACAAATATTGAATCATTCTGTAAAAAGTGCCTCGACATATATCAGTTTAGAAAGCGTTAAACAACCATTCCTCTTCATGTGTTTTCATTCTGCAGTGGTTGAACCAGTTTCTCTGCCTCACCTGTATGTTTGTGAGAATCTCTCACACTGCTTCCTTCTGCTGCGGCTCACAGGTGAGTAAGAACAGGAATCCTCCTCCTCCTGCTCCTGCCAGACTCTGTCCTAAACTCAGCGGCTGAAGTGCGTTCATCATGGATCTCACTGCCGCTGGCTCACAGCCTGTAGCCATCAGCTTCTTCTGCTGCCAGTATGTGTCCATACAGTGTCCCAATCTGAAGAGAGATCCTGAGAGAGAAAGAGAACCAAATAAAAGAGTCAGCTGAAATATTATAATAATGAGTTTTTCCCTCTTACCGCCTCTGCAGGCTTCAGCACAATCCTCTGCATTGGTCACCAGCTGCTCTGCGTTCTGGACGATGGAGGGTAAACATGCATACCAGCTCCGCACCACGTCCTGCACACACACAGTGATCCAGTGAAAACACAACACTGCATTCATGAAGTCTGACGTACCCATCAGTTGCTCGTACCTGCAGCAGGTTCCGCGCTAAACACATTTCCAGTGTAAACCAGAAGAAGATGCTGCTGCAGGACAGACAGGAAGTCTTGAGTCAGAGAGAGCTGTTCTACTTCCACTCTCAGCGGCAACTGAGCTGCAGATCGGGCCAGTTTCACTCCTCCAAACAGCCCACCAACCTGGTCCTGCCATCCCCCACCTAAAACACACCAACAAAAAATACAAAATTCCTTCAAATTTAGCTTGTTAAAAAGTCCTGTTTGGTCAAACTTCACAGCCCAGTAAAACCATATATTACTCTAGAAAGGATGTGATGCGTCCCATTAAGGGAATAAAAGCATCTCTCATACCAGTAGTGAGTATCTGCTCCAGGTAAAGAACATCATGAATGAGAGAGTTTGTGTCGTAGCTCCGTCCCGTGCATCTGTACACTGCTGCAAGAGCTGCACCTGCCAGGATACTGCTGGTGCCTAGAAACACACACACACTTTAAATATGATTTATTTTATATTATATTAATTAATACATTGTCTATGTGCCATTACACATTACAGTTCTGTCTTTTGTTCCTGTTTGTATGGGAGATGTCTTGCACGTTAATCCAAAATCCTGTACATGTAAACAGTGAAGTTACTCAAAAGTACCGAGACCAGATCCATGTGGCGGTGAAGACCAGCTGTGGATCTCCAGTCCACCACCCCAGCGCTGTAACAACTGCTCTTTCAGAGAGACAGGAGACGATACACACACCAGCTCACTGCACACACACACAGCTTTCAGCAGAGCACCTACAACACAAACACACAACTTAAAACATTTACAGATATTCATATATTTATGTTCAAAACATTAAGAACAAAAATGTGTTGTGCGCTGTGTTGATGTTTCAGACTGTCAGATCTCACAGCATATGTCTACACATGTCCTCTCACCTGGAGCGTGCGGTTGGCAATAGTCTTCCAGGTCAGTGAGATCCTCACAGTGTTTCTGTGGAGATGCTGCAGGCCGGTTCACCGCTGCTACTGACCAACAGCAGACGAGGATCTGGAATGCGCCGAACTCGAGCTCTAATCGGCCGTTTCCCATCCACCTTGATGACCACATTGACCACCAGTCCACCATGTTCAAACGCTATAGGAGGAGTGTCACTCCAGCCACCTGATGACGCATTCAAACACACTTTCAGCACACACTGTCAAAGACCCAAGGGAACCTAAATACTTTTGAGATGAATTTTAATCACATGAAGAGAAATTTACTGAACTGCATTTAAAAAAAAATTCAACATAGGAAAGGCATTTTGGAAAATTAAGAATGCTTCAATTCAGTCAACAATTTTTTTTTTTTTAAATATAATGAAATATATAAACAAATTACATCTGCACTACTGTTGAAACTTAAAGTTTGGGGTCAGTAAGATTTCTTATTTCTTTTGAAAGAAGTCTCTTATTCTCAGCATTTCTTTGATAAAAATATAGTTAAAAACTATAATATTGTGAAATATTACTACATTTAGTATAACTTTTTATATTAGAATATATATTTTAAAATGTAATTTATTCCTGTTATGCAAAATTGAATTTTCAGCATCATTCCTCAAGTCTTCAGTGTCACATGATCCTTCAGAAATCATTCTAATATGCTGATTTGCTGCTCAAGAAAATTTTCTTATTATCAATGTTGAAAACAGTTCTGCTGCCTAATGATTTTGTAGAAACAGATGCATTTGTATTCAGGATTCTTTGATGAACAGAAAGTTCAAAAGAACATTGTTTATTTGAAATAGAAATTATTTGTAATATTCTAAATGTCTTAACTTATCACTTTTGAGCAATTTTGAATTGCAATTCTGCATTCAGTTTAAATTCAAAAACTGAACTTCCATTTAAAAAGGCATTCTCAGTTCAACTCCAAATGCCACACATCGCTGTCAAACATAAACAAAATTCTATGATCTGCTGAAATGAAGAAAGCTGTTCCCACCTGACAGATCCAGTCGAGCAGGACACTCCACTTCCTGCCATTCGCCCATGGGCGGCATTTCTCCTTGACCAATGAACACAAACTCACGCGCTGACATCACTGCCTTCCGCAGCAGTATCTGCCCCGCCCCCTCATAATGCCTGGCGGCTCTCACCAACAAATCTGGTCTTTAGAAAGCAATGCCAAATCAAAAATTCTCAATTTACAACTCTCAAATTTATAAATTTTTTTAAAGTTCTGACCTGCTGAGCCAGTGCTTTCTTTGATTGGCCAGTTCTTGGACACCTGCAGATAAGTTTCCCTCTTCTAAGAGCTTAAAAGCAGGAGCCCATGATGGATTCGCTGCTGGTCCACTGCGCAAACCGCCTTTACCCTCGCCAGCCAGACAGCCAAGAACATCAGCGATACAAGCAAGACAACGAGCTGCGACTCCCAGATCACCACTGCTGCCTGCAGCCACTGAGAAAACAGCAGAACCATCAGTAAACTCAAAAGTCAACATATGCAAACCACTGTTCAGCTTTTGCTCCTCACCAGAGTCCAGCACCTGCAGTAGCTCCTCCTGCTGGCCGGACAGCGCTGCTGCTCTGAAGAACGGCAGTAGACTGAGATTCATGTGGCCCTGCAGAGTGTCCACGGCTCTCCTTCGGCCCACATTGAAGAACAGCTCCTCTCTCCAGCACAGCTCCCTCTGCTGGTCTGTCAGGATTAGAATATCCCTGAGCGAGAGTCTCCAGGCTTCCCTCCAGCTGTTCGGCCCACCAGCGCCACCCAGGAGCCAACAAACACCCTCTAGCCCAACAGGTCCTGAACGTGGCATGAACACTGGGAACAATCGGGCGTCCAGCAGATAGGATGACTCGGTCCTCTCAGGTCCCCAAAGGTACTGAGGCCTTTAACACAAACATACATATGTTAGACACACTATATGAAACTGTGACAGTTTAAAAAATTAAATGTGAAGTCACTTAGGATTTCCTGTATAACAAGTAGTTTTTGGCAACAATCATTTTAAAAATAGAGAAAACCTTTAGTCAAAAGTCTATGTGAGGTATGAAAGTAGAAATTTCTTACTGTATTCCAGTCCGACTATAAAAATCTGTCAATTTTTGATTAAGGAATGATGCATTGACATCATCAGTGCAGGCCTGGGTGGAGATAAATAGTTCAGTATAATCAGTGTTGGGGAAATTAACTTTAAAAAAAAAAAAAAAGTATCTAATTGCAATACTTGCTGTCAGGAAGCTGTCAGTCAATAAATGGGAAAACAAAGTAACTCCCATTATTTATTTATTTGAAAAAGTAATATTTACAGATATTTTCATGTAAATTAAAACGTAATGCATAAATTTCTAAGGTTGAATTTGAGCAAGACTGAAATCTTAATTACTGGCCCCTCAACTCTAAGAAAAAATATAACTTATGTTCCCAGATGTAACCTTGATGCTACAACAATTTTTCCATCAGCCACCATTAGAAATTTGGGTATTACTCTTGATCCTTCACTAACCCTAGATGTTTATATTAATAAACTTTCCAAAGTTGCATTTCTTCAGCTTTGCCGTGTAGCCCAACTTCATTCTTATGTCAGCCTAAAAGACGCAGAAACAATAGTGCATGCTTTTATTATCACGCATCGACTACTGTAATGCTCTTTTTGCTGGCTTACCAGCACACTCAATTTCTCCCTTACAATACATTCAAAATTCTGTTGCAAGAACATTAACACACACTAAACAATCTGCTCATATCACCCCTGTCTTATTTGACCTCCACTGACCTCATCTCACATTATTAATAAAATTCGTCTCCTTACCTTTAAATCGCTCAATGGCCTTGCTCCTTCTTACCTTTCTGACCTACTTTCTTCTTACATTCCATCTCGATCACTTCGATCTTAAGGGTGTAATCTGACTGTACCTAGATTTTGTCTATGTTGTTTCTATGTGTCTTTGCTGTATCATGATATGCAACTGCATTCTTTTGTTTCTGGACTGGGTAAATGTCTACTGTCCAACTTAATTTGATTATTTGAACTGCTTGTCTGTGACTATGTGAAATGACTACATTGTGCTACTGGTTTTGTGAAGTTTCCTTGAGCTTGGGAAAGGCGCAATATAAATTAAACATTATTATTATTATAGTAGTAGTATTATAAGTACTTTAATAGTTAATTAGGAAAAGTAATCTGATTATGTAACTCGCCTTACTTGTAATACATTACCCCCAACACTGTGCATAATAAAATATGTAAAATTAGCATACATTTTTTTATTCATATTGTTCTCAAAATTCTATAAAGAATTAAAAAGTAAGTAACAGGCTCTAAACACACCTCTAAATTGTCATGAGCTCCAAAAGCTGTGTACACTGTTAACTTTAACTCTCCCAGCATCACTCGATGACCCTGAATGATGATGTCACTGGACAGGGGTAGTCGCTGGGTGCAGGATGATGAGGTCAAATCAAGCCCTGACAGCAGGCACCCAGAATGCACCTGGACTGGACCCTGCAATTGACATTGGCACATTTTGATAACTGTATTATTCTGTATATGTAATCAGCTAAGGACAAAAAAAAAAAAAAAAAAAAAAAAAAGAAGGAAACACTGTTTTCCCGGCATTCAATATAATAAAAATAATTCATAATAATAAATCATCATTATTTTTCAAAATAATATTTTATTATTACTTAAATCAATAAAATATATTACCATTTCAACAGTATGACTGGTACTGTACAATCAAAAAACATTATTTAGACATAATAATAGTAGCAATACTAATAATAATAATAATTTTGTTTTATATAATAACAGTAAATGTGGGTCATACTTTTCAGGATGGAAAATATGAAAATCTGTATAAATATGGAAAAACCACACACCCAAATATTCACAACAGATGTCATGTCAGTAATGTGATGTTTTATAGAAACAGGATATTCAGTGAGAAACAAATGTGGAAGTTATGATTTCATATTTCTAAATGGTTAATAGACTACGATTAGTTAAAACCCTTCAGACCTGTAGGTGGCAGTGCTGCACAACAGCTCCTGCTGATACACGAACATCTCCTTCCAGGACACTATTAATCACCCTGCTGCCTTCTGCCACAGACTTCACATCCTTTAAAGAAGAAATTGATTTGCAAAAAGGTTAAAAAGATTAATTTAAAAATCCCAGATATGTTCACAACATTTCCCACCTGAATATGAGAGAGAATCATCGTCTCGGTTCCAGTTTCTGTCAGACGAATGACATGTTCTCGCCCCGACTGAGTCAAATAATCATAGCGACCATCTGGGATGTACACTGGAAACAGACAAAGGCTGTGTTCAGAATATTTCTGCAATATACAGTATGCATACTGCGAGTATACAGATTTTCAGTATGCATGGAAAACCCATGTAGCCTACATTTAACCAAATACCTCATTATATAGTATATAAAGAATACAAAAGTGCCCATTGCATTTAAAAAGTCTAAAAGAGTACATTGCATATAAACTGCATACATAACTGGATGCATAGTTTCACTATGCTCTGGGTGTGTGTTCACTGCCTGTCTGTGTGCACTTGGATGGGTTAAATGCAGAGCACAAATTCAGAGTATGGGTCACCATACTAGGCCACACTTCACTTTCCCTTTCAATATCCAATATACATGGGTGCTGTATTCAGTAGGCCAGTTTTCCATTCCCAAACAGACTCAGTTTCTCTCATCTACACATATCAGAAACATACTCTCTTTCATACAATTTATATATATATAAAATCCAGAGAGAAAATGAAAGGAGAGATAAGCAAAAAATAGTGAAACAGTACACATAGAGATGGAGGGTCCCCTGAGGGTCCTCCAAAGCACAGCTCGGCCGCTCCTCACTACTGCCCCCTGAGGTCCGGAGGGTGAAGTGCAGCCTGCTCTCTCTCCATTGATGAAGCCAATGCATCTTTAAATAAAGTAAATAAATGTATGTGCTTTGTTGTTACATATACATATAGCAACAAACATTACCAAAAAAATACATACCAGGGGTACTTTCCCCATCAGGCAGTGCAGCACAGCTGATCTTCTCCTTTGAGCCCTTACAGATAATGTTACATACTCTGGCCTGTAAAAGCAAAATTAGACATTTATCAGAAAGTGATACACAAGTGCAGTTAAAAAAAAAAAAATAAATCACCCTAATTTTCAATAACGCACTTCTGCATCAGTGAGATAGACACCATGATTAACAGCAAAACTAACATCTCCTGGCAACGCCACAACCCGAACCCCTGAGAACCCGTCCCGTGAAATCACTGTAAAGGAAACTGACAAAAGATATTGAAAAAAAATCAATAGTGAAAACATCTTCCTGAAGTGTTTTTTAAGATGCTAACTTTGTCTGTACAAAAAAATTAAAAGGCAAATGCTTTTTTAAATATCTTGTTTGTGCATTAGATGTGTTATTATATAAATGTTAGCTCACGCTGTCATGTTGGAATATTCAGGATCATATCAGTGCTGCACACCCAAACACCTGGTGGAGAACCAGCACAAATCTGAAACAACAGGATGTTTCACTAAATATCCATTTGCATAATAATGCACTCATATTTTATTATATATATATATATATATATACACACACACACACACACACATTTATATGCAGAGAGAGAGGGAGAGGTGCATGAATTCATGTACATTTATGTGTGCATAAGTGTGTGTTCTGCTCACCTTTTTGGACAGGCAGTCCAACAGCAGGTCTAAACAGCAAACGGCTCCTTCTACAGCATCTGATGTCTGTACAGGCATCCAGCAGAATGCTCTGCTGCAGCCGTCCCATGGGAAATCTCTGCCCTAAAAACACACATACACTATTAGCACACATTTGAGAATCATCTTCATCTAAAATGCTTTTTTATTACAGACCGTGTGAAGGATGAGTATATGAGCTTCATCCAGAACATCTGCATTCACCACCTAAACAAAAACACCCAAGCATGTTCAAGTATGTTTTAAGTATGTTTCCTCTAAAGCATACTAATGGAAAGATGATAATAATAATAATAATAATAATAATAATAATAATAGATAACATAAAATGAGTTGTTTGTGGATCTTATTTAAAAATTAAATTCTATCTTATAAAATAAGAGGATTATATTTATTTACACTACAAATCAAAAGTTTATTAATTTTCAAAATCTTAATTTTTTCTAAGAAAATTATTTTAAATTGTAATATTTCAAAATATTTTTTATTGTATTTTTTGACCAAATAAATGCAGCCTTGGTGAGCATAAGACTTTTTTCAAAAATATTTTTTTTAAAAAAGTGTTATTCCTCCAAACATTTGAACATTAGTTTAAATCTTTAAGGATCTTTATTTGATCCCATTTGTACCCTTTAGTTTCAAGAAATTCCTTTGGCGATCCTGCACACATCCTTTATGATTCCTCTCCAAACCTCCAACCATCTGCACACACAGCCCTCTAGAGTCTAGAGTAATGTGAAGCTCACGCTATATCCGGCTCTGGCACTCAGGTGTTCGGCAGCCACAAGCAGGGCATTCAGTGTGGCCCCGCCGCTGCCCAGCCGGGTGTGAGGGTCAGGAACGGTCAGCAGCAGGGCATCCGCTGGGAGAACACCACGCTTCTGACGCACCTCCAGCTCTGAAACACACACAAAGCTCATGAGATTCACCTACACCTGGTCTGGACATCTGTTAATGTGAGCTAGACCCTTATAGACAGTAATACCACAGTACTTTGATGGCATCAGATGATAATACCATAGTAATTTGGTATATAATGTGGCACCTAAATTCATGTCCTTAATTTAAGATACTTTAAAGACTACTTTGGTATTATCATAGTATAAAGTCCCAAACTACCCAGAGTAATACTTTTTTGTAATTGTCTTATGTATTTTAAACATTATCTTAATGTTCTTTGAGGTTTCAAGGATGCCCAAATGGATTCAATAAAACCTCGAAGAAAACAAGAATTAAAGAACGTTAATGTAGATATATTCTCTTTTTAATAAATCAGCACAGACATGCGATATGAATAAATGTTGAACTCACCTCTCTGGAAGGCATAAACACTGTCTTTATGTTGACGTGAGCACGATAACTGTCCACTTCTGCAATCTTTCATCTGCCATCCTGGCGTGCTTTATTTCTTATGATGTGACCAACAACCTCGCGCGTACAAAGTGCAGAAGCGAACAGCACCCGAATCCGATTTATTCGCCATCTGTCACTGGATTACAACTCAAATTAAACGTCAATTACTTCATTCGTACCCTTCGTCCACAAAACGCAACACTTCCGGACTACAAAGCAGCTTCTGGACTACAATCTGACTACAGGCGCGGTGTGCTGGGAAATGTAGTTTGACGCTAAACAAAACAACTTCTGTCTAGTTTTAACAATATTTACATGAATATGATTATATGGATAGCAACGAATTAAATCTGTCAACGATGCCTAATAATATGGTTGACTTAAGGTACTTAAAACTACACATAAAAAAAAAAAAAAAAAAGACGGAGTAAAAAGCGATTTTAGGAAGAAAGAACTAGAGATTTCTTACCTGAATAATTCTTCTTGGAAATTACAGTTTCAAACAATCGAAAAATAAAATAATAACAATAATAATAAGTTTGTCTTTTGATTCCAAAAGTTTGGCTCTTGATTAAAGCATAAAAAAATAAATAAAGTAAATAATACAAATTAACCCAATTTCTTACATGAATCTTTGTTTGAAACTAACAAAAACTAAGAAAGAGAAGGCTTACCTGAAATCAAATCTGTTTGTGCTTTGAATCAAATAAGCTCACTTTTCATACACTTCAGCTTACATATTGTCAGAAAAAGCCGATATGATGTATTTCATAAATTTAAAAAAGTCAATTAAAGAGGAAGAACTCCTTTTTATTTTTTGAAAACATTATAAAATATGAACTCACTTGTTCATTTCTATGTAACATGTTTACATGAACCACTATAAGCAGAGGCAGACAGATCATCAAATGGTCCCACAAAGATTTCAGAGAGAGATAACCCTGATCATTTGGACGAGAACATATACTGCGATTTTAACTTTCCTCGCCTAGATAAATCAAAGCGAACCCTAAACACCTTCAGTAACGATACGAAACAGTAACAGCTCAGGCATTGGCGCTGAAGTCAAACTAGCGCTAGACGTTTACATTCACAGTAAGATTATAATGGCATTTGATACATCAGATCAAGCCGTTTTTTGGACTTGCACATTATCAGAATACAGATGCACTACCACAACACAACCCACTCACTGTGACCAGATACACGAACGGCCCAATACACTTACAGCATAAACTTTGGGATGACTTCCTGATGATTATTTTTTTAATTTATCAACCCCAAAACACAAAGTTCCTGTCTGTGGTTTCCCTGCAGAAATAAAAACAGCATCAGCATGATGAATGTTTTTTTTTTTGGCCGCTATGGTCTCACGCACACATTCACGCATGCAAACGGAAAGCAAAGTTCTTCGATTTTGGTCCAGTCATGGCACTGACCAGTGTTTAACAGGTCAGATGGATTGTCCTTGTGTGAGGTGCTTGTGTAACAGGCACGCTAACTTCCTTTAGCATCCTAAGCATAGCACAAGAGCACAGCCGATTAAATAATTACATTCTCATAGCATTTTAAATATAGTGTTATAGCTCACGCGGGATGTTTCCTGTGTTCCTACCCGCTAAATGGAACTTAAAAAGAATAGGTTTATTCATAAATGGCTGTATGTGCACTTCCTCTACTGTTAGTTCACTGCATAGTGTTCTGCATTGAAATGTGTTTTCCTGCATAGCACCGATCATTAAACCCAAAACCAGAGGGACAGTGGACCCCGAACCTTAAACGCCTCACCTATGTAACAGCTACAAAGACATATATTTCCTAAATATACACAACAACCCTCTCCACAGGGAGAGAAAATGATGGCATCATCTCTCTGGATGCCGCTTGACAGACACCATGAGCATTGGTATGATCTGAACAGGATTATAAACACAAACATGTGTCCAGTCGTGATGTGTAGTGCACGGCTGTTTGTGTATGGAAGGATGGATTCATGACTTCCTGTGTCGGACCGTGTCCATACTGCCGTTTAGTTTGCTACGGCCTGATGTGGCTAAATTGCTGCCGTCAGCGTGTCCAGGGACTCGCTCTGAAGACCCTTCCTGTCTGCGCCGGCGTGTTTCTTTGTATCGGAGTGTGATGTCACTGTCAATGCAGAACACTTGGTCAGTTAACATGTTAGAGGAACTCAAACATCACACTGATGATCATACACATCCACCAGTCCCTGATCATCAGCGTCTGACACACACAGACACAAAACACATGACTAATAGTTTCTAATTCAATTTTTTGATGCCGTCTGCTGATTTTAGGCGTGTGGTAGCGCGTTCACAGATCAGATTTTGACCAACCTTAATGTACCAGCCGAGAAAATGGGCAGGAACAAATCCATCCATTTTGTCCTGTTGGGAAAATAATAAAATACTAATAAAAAAAACCCTAATTACTTCCTGCTGCAAAATCAAAAGTATTAAATACAACATGAAATTAAAATGTGCTCTATTCATTTCAATAAATGACCTTGGCCTTACCAATTGCTCAGTGCATGTTATTTTAAAGAAAAATGTTTTCATAATCAATTTTTGTTTTTAAATATTTGGTTTGATTTGGAAATCCATCAAATTACAGAACTTAAATGCTGATTAATGTTGTTCCTACAAGGCTGTGCTAGTTTTATGTCTCATATCACACTGCATCCTCTTAAAAATATTTCAATTTATATTGATATTTCATGTCTATTTATTTATTTAGAAAGTAACCACGTACGAGTAGAATAATGGACAGTCAGACAGTCATCACATTACAAAGTTTATTCTGTCATACACAAATGACAGTACATTATCTCTAACATACTGTATATGCACAATAAATCTGTGATGATTGATCAGATAGATGTTTAAGTGACTAGCCATATGTGCAACCCTCTGTTACAGATGCATCTGTTGCATCTGATGCATTACCTGTGTCAATGTCGTTTATTAATATTAATTTTAATGCATACCCAGATATTGTGGAAGGGGTCGGCAGGATGTCCAGGGTCATAAATAAGGCAGTTCCCGCCATAATCTCTTTCAGGAAGAGGGACGCCAAGTTTTGGGTCAATGTATTTCATAAACTGCCTGCCATCATGCACTGTCTGAAAGACAAATCAGAAATTTCAATAAGACACAATATGGACAAAATATATGTAAAGTTGTGTTTTTGAAGCTGATAACAAACCTGAAACAGGATGAAGATGAGGAAGAGTTCATACACAACAGAAACGCACAGCCAGAAACGCCAGTATGCTGTAAAGACAAACACATACCCATAAGCAATAACTCTCATATAAAAGCACTAAAAATACTGTTGCACTAATATACAAATAACTAGAGAATTGTGGGAGGTTTATGTTGGATGATTGAAGTGTTTGTTTTCTGTATCACACCTGAACTATTTACAATTCATCTGCATTTAGGTTATTTGGGTGTGTTGATTATTTAAGATTATATGGCTACTTTGCCATATCATCAGAAATATTATTTTCATGGCAAACTCAAAACAGTACAAATTATAAATAAATCTCAATAACAAACAACTCCAGTTAAACGTTTTTTTCTTTCAACAACATAAAAATATAGCAATTATTCAAGCTATTTCAGCATTTCTGTGAGCCATCATGAGCCACCACATACATTCATGAAGCATTTGGTCAATATATGTAAAAACAGAAACTTAAACACTGTTTTTTTTGTTGTTTTTTTAAGTTAACATGCTTGAATTAAGGAATTGAGATTAAGACTGTGAAGAGCCTTACTTGTTTGCATCTACGTCTCTAAAGACTGTCTCTATGATGGAGTCCCCAGACGCTCTTTTCTTCTCAAGCGACCTCACATACTTCACTGGATTGAAATTTAACACCATTCACTGTGACAGTTAGCTCAAGTTATAATTTGTGTCTACATTTGTCGGTTATCTCGTGCCATTAAGAGGCCTGAATGACTGGAGGAGGAGACCTTCAATCATCCTTCAGGTTTCTGTAAGTAATGTATTGAAAGCTCTGATCCAGCTCGTCCAGTAAAGCAAGGCGGCCCTCATAACAGCAAGCACAACAGAGAGCATTTTGAAGGAGTTGTGAGTTACTGTTGCTATGACAGTATACTCATTGTTTCTTATGTTGAAACGGTCTCTCAGAAATCTACTTCATACAATATGTTATCTTCTCATAATTTAAAGAATTTATACTACAGTCAATCTACGTCTTTGATTAGTTAGCTATGTTAAAAATTAATAAGTAGAAGCTACTACAAAAGCTATGTTTCTCAGGCACACAAACAAAGATATACACTATACAGTGAAAGCAAACTCAAGCACAAATTTACAATAGGGCTGCAAAATGCACATTGCCATTTTTCCCCAGTAAAAATATTAATATAAATAAAATATAAATTTATATTGCCATTGCACAAAATAAAACCCCCCTAAAAAAAAAATCTCAAATCTATTCCCTAGGTAAAGTCCCTAAGTGACTGCAAAAAAAAAAAGAAGAAAAAAAAAGCGTTTTTTTTCAGGACTGCACAATTTGTCCAAAAGGTGTGATTATAAAGAAATACAACTATAAACTAAAACTATTTTTATTAGGATGCTGATTACTACTAAATAATAAATATTCATAATATTATATTATAAAAGAAATTATTGTAACATTTCACTGTAAAAAAATTAAAATAATAAAATTCTTTACAGAACTGTAAAATTACAATTGTAATATTTCTACCTATATTTATTTATTGTCTTATTTTCTTCATTTTTAATTAAGCGTGCAGCCTTAATTTACAGTAAACATAACTTTTAAAAACTTCTAATCTCGATATTCAATTCTAAAATAGGGATCATCTGCAGTTTAATTATTTAACTTTATATTGCAACACGAAAAGAAAACATAAAATGCCATGTACAGACTTCTGGGAACACTACTGAGTGACTCAAATGACTTGGTGAATCATTTTTATGAACTGGTATCAGTCTTCTCAACATGACTTGCAAGGTCCTTTTAGAAGACTATCTGTTGATTGCATCAGTATCTGCTGATTGAATGCACAATTGTAATGCAATGTGAAAAACAATGATGTATTTGTTTAGTCACGCATCACTGTTAGTTGTTGGAAAGCATGTTACTGGAAAAGCTGCACTATTCTTAAAACAGCCGAGCGACTGTCACTTTACTAAAACCTGTGGTTAAGTCACTACTTTTAGCTACTCCACCTCAACAGCACCACGAGACCTCACAATTACACCCTCTCAAAGCTGACCAGAAGGTGATGTGAAACCTGGGTAAAGATTAAATCATCTCTGAATAAAGGTTACTGTTCTGACTTCAATTAGGGTTAGATCATGGAAAGGTTACTTGTCTGACCTGGGTGAGGACGTGTGAAGGGGCCATCTTTAGCTTGTGTTACTCCAAAACAAAGGAACACCAGAATACTTGCCACAATTCCTCTGAAAAAGACAAAAATACACAAATTAAAAACAAACACTGGAGAAAATGTGAGTGGATCTTTCTGTGTAAAATTCACTGCCATGGTGTTTCCAGGACATTGCTAGGCAAATGCTAATGAATAGAATAAAAGAATGAATAGAAACAATGGCCGCCCACATTTTCTACTGACCTTGGTTCCAGAAGTATTTTCATTTTCACTATTCATTTTCCACCCTAGATAATCTTTTTTAAAAAGTCTTTTTTAAAGAAAAGAGTCATGAACCAAGTCAACCAGCAACAAGGTAAATATCCTTTTCTCAGAAATGTGTGATTAAACTTGCAATTGAGAATTATAAAGTCAGAATTGCAAGATATAAAGTCGCAATCGTGAGAAATAGTCAGAATTGCGAACTTGTAACTTTGTTCATGCAATTGCAAGTTTATCTCAGTTCTGACTTTTTCTTCACAATTGAGAAATATAAACTTGCAATTGCGAGTTATAAAGTCCAATTTGAAAGAAAATTGTGAGTTTATCTCTCACATTTCTGACTTTATAACTCGCAACTGCATGTTATAAAGTCAGAATTGCAAGACAAACTCGCAATTAAGACTTTTTCTCAGAATTGTGAGTTTGTGATTTATATGATGCAATTCTGAGAAAAAAGTCAGAATTATGAGATGAAAAGGGGCAATTACATTTTTTATTCAGTGACAGAATTGGCCTTCCGTAGTTCTCTGACTGGTGAAGAGTCGCTGCAGAATCATGGGAAATGTGGTTTTTCCACCAAGAAATCAATGAATTTAAGCAATAAGTTAAAATAATGAGGGCTGATGGTATCAACAAAAGCATATCTCTCATCGATTAACAACCCTGCAGTAGGTCTGTCTTTAAAGGTTTATACACCTATTGTTAAAAATAAATCAAAACCCAACTTTTGTGATTTAAGTGTGTCAGGTGGTCGCCTCACAAAGTTCAAGACTTGGGGGTTGGTTCAAAACTTGCAAGAACTGCTAATAAATCTACACACTGCATTCATACTGAAACACTAGCTGCTCTTTCTTCTGATAAAGGTCATGTGCTTTTAAGCACAGCAGGTCAGTCTGTGACCTGGACTTTGTGATCAGCAGCAGATGTCACACAATAATCCTGTTAGCCAATAGAAAGCATGCCACTTGCCAAGGCCGTCCCAGCTACAGCCATGTGGCATATCTGTCCACATCGGATCACTTTAACTTTAGCTTCTGCTCAGGAGGAAATAGTGTGTCTCATTCTCTGGTGCTGTGAACTGCATTCTGGTCTAAGTGTTAAAGGTAAAGGACACACTAACTGCATGCCAGTCATACCTTTTAGTGTTGTACGCCGTGTCATGTGGTGTCTCCTCCAATAGTGTCACATAAACCAGAGCACATGTCAGGCTGAACAGCACTGTCAGAGTATGTGCCCTCCTGCAGAAAGAAAGACGAAACAAGAGTACAGAGCTTGCATTCAAACGTTACTGGCAGAGGTCTGGTTTGGGCTTTTTTCCACATTCAAAACCTGCTGAGCTGGTATACAGGTTGATCATAAACACAACCACACCTCAACACACACACATAGGGGGAGAGAGGAGAGATCAGTACAGCAGTTTATTACAACAAATCCAGTTCTTGGAATTGATTTTCAAGAGGCAATTTGACCTTTAAGAGGTAAAGTTTTTATTCTCAACAATTATGGCTGTTACCTATAAAAGCAAATAAAAAGTGAATGTAGCTTTTTATAATAACTTTTCAAAGCCTTTTAATTGAGACAAGCATAGCATTTAAAGGGGTACTTCACCCAAAAATTGAAGTCAAGACAACACTACTGTTTTGAACAAACAAACAAGTGTGTGTGTGTGTGTGTGTGTGTGTGTGTCAGTGGGAATTTCTTTAAGACTGCAAGGGAAGCTCGGCTTCCCCTATAATGTCAAAAAACTAATGGTCAAATATGTACTATTGTGTTAACATTTTATTGACTAAAAATGCGTTAGAACACGTTCATCTCGAAGACGAGTTTGTTCAGAATCAGCTACATATAGCAGGTCGGCTGACTCGATTTCCTTCTCATACATTCCCGTAGCGTCACAGTGTATTTCCCTGTTGAAGCCTAGCGTCCATTGACTTCAATGGGGCTGCTTTGAACAGTTTTTTTCAGTGCTTCGAAACTAGACGGTCATTGGATAAATGCTGCGATTATGTCCCGCCCACGGACGCTCAGCGTCTCTGGGGGTGAATGGAGGAGTGGGCTGGCCTGGACTCCGGGCTTCTGCATGATGATTGGAGGGTCTGTCGAAAGACTGCATCTCCTTTTGATTGACAGCGATTTTGTACTATAAAAAGTCGCTGACGCTGAAGCTATTCGAGCTCAGTCCCATAGCGGATTTTGCAAGTGTAGTCGAAAGACAAACTGCTGCAACCTATTTCTTGGTATTTGCTTGGCAAAATTGCTAGCCAATTTTCATCATACATTTCACACAATTATACACCACATTCCTTGTTTCAGTTTAACCTAATTCCCACATTTCCTCCGTCGAGTTTAATATCTTTTTTTTTTTTTTTTTTTAGATCGTTTGTTCATTCATTCATTCATTCATGCAGTAGGCTAGGCTAGCGTCGTAGGGGTGAACTAATGGACAATTTTATAATGTAGGCCGAAAATGAGCTTCCCCTCTTTGAAAGACCAGCAGCCGCCACTGGTGTGTGGGTGTGGGTGTGTGTGTATATATATATATATATATATATATATATAAATAAATTAGTTTTTTGTACAAATTATCACTTTAGGCCTTATAATTTACAATAAAACAAAGAAAAACAATTATTCTAATAACAATAATAATTTCTATTATTATTATTATCATCATCATAAATATTAACAACAATAATAATTTGATTTATATTTGTAACCTGATTACATTAATTACGGAATTAAAAATCAAGATTAAAACAAAAATAACTTGAATATTGGTTGAAAACTAAAACAAACCATTTATACAGACAATTAGCATAAATGTTATTGGATTATTATTATTATTATTATTAATACAATAATTATTTAGATTATGATTAATATTATAATTATTAAGATTAACAAAAACATTATTAATATTATTATTATTATTATAGTAATTTGTGATTCTTTGGGGTATTATGAAATATATCAAATGTCATTCTTTGTTTAACGTTTATAAATCTATACACCGATCTGTCATGTTTTTCTTCTCTACAGTTCTGTGTAAGAGACTAGGAGAGAAAGAGTCTTGTCCGCAGCATCTGTCCATCTTAAAGCCTTTAATTGATCGAGTGTCATTCTGCTGAGATTGCAGAAGAGAGAAAAGCCGAGCAAAGCTGTAATGCTACTGAACAGCCTCTGGACATCACACACACACACAGCATCATATCCCTACCTACACACATTCACCACAGAAAGACAATGAAATCAAAGAACACAATCAGCTAATAAACAATCATAAACATTACCATGAGAGATGTGAACTCACCAGAAGAACGTGTTGGTTCCATCATCGAACACTTCACTCTCAGAGCGGCCGGTTAACTGGAGATCATCTGTGCCTGACCTCTTCCACTCACCTTTAGCCATCACGGCAGAGCTTGAACTAAATCTGAACTAAAATAAACCTAACCCAACCCACCTGTGATTTCACTGACAACTATCTAAACCCAACACACAAGAACCAAACTTAACCTCACACAACACATATATGACTTCCAACCTAAACTTGACACCTGTGATTTCACACTTAACTAAACCTAGCTGACACCTGAACTATCTGTAACCCAACAGACCTGTCATGACAAACTGAACTAAACCAGCAGACCTGTACTGAACTGACTCAACTAGACCTGCAACTAAACTGACCACTGACCCCCCATAACCATGCTGTGATTTACAAACAAACTAATCCTGACCTGAAATTAAAACTCAATCCTAACTAATCCAAACCCAACTCACTTGCGCTGGGATTTAAACTTGGACTAACTAAACCAGAATAAATCACTACAACCCAATAACTAACCCAAACCAACAAAGACTCACCTGAACTAGCTAAACCAGCGAAGCTGTGCGGAGACTTAAACCTGCAATAAAACATAAAACAACTAAAATCACAGTAAACCACAGAAGCTCAGCATTAACCGGATCAACAGTCGCTCATGAACACGAGGTTTTGAGAACCGGCAGAAAAAATGACCTCTTCAAGCTTCATATATGAACGCAACGCGAACGCGAACACACCATCCTCTGAAGGCCAATAAAACAATTTAACAGAGTGCAGCAGGCGCACGCGCACCTCTCATGCGCTTCGGTAAAATATAACCATCATAAGGTCGCGCGGCATGGCGTCATTTCCGCTCATCCCACAGGCTGCGTCACAAATTTGTGTTTTTGGTCATCAAAGCATGTGCACAACATGCCGCTCTGCTCTGCATTCACAATCAGTGATGAACACATTATTATGTATTTATTATTTATTGTTGAATCTACATGCATTTAATAAATTTGTAACGTGATGAATAGTTGTAAGTATATTATACGAGCATATACTTTATATATATACTAGCATATATATATATATATATATATATATATGCACACAAGTTTAAATAAAAAAAAATAAAGATTAACAAACGTGTCTCTCCAGGTTTAAACACAGGATGACAGATTATAAGGTGTGGTGGAAAGGTTTACATAATCGTAAGAAATTTCCATCACATGATCACAGGAGACATTCTGAGAGACCATGCCTTCCACAGTAAAAAGTACATTAAACCAGGAACTTTAAAACTAATAGACAACACTGTGATAATATCCATACATTATGTAGGCAGTCTGTTTATGCAAAACACATTATCTCCTGCTTTTGCGTTGTAATGGTGTTTACAGCTCTAAAAGCTTTTACAGGAAGCAGTCAGTGCAAATACAGCACTCAGTGAGTCTCAACATGTCAGTAGCTCCAGGAAGAGCTCAGTTCACTTATTTATAATTGTAAGGGTTAAACTGTACTATTACTAAGCCTTAACTCTCTGTGTGTCTCTTTCATAAACCTTGTCAAATTTGCTTGTTGCAGAGTAAGATTTGTGTATATTTGTTAGACTCCAATTCAGACTCATTTGTCCACTAAGAAATGCAGACTGCAGAATATAAATATGATGACTGTCTGAAGCTAGCAATTAACAAGGTCATAAACTTCTTATCTGATCTTCTTTAGATTTGCCTTAAAGTTTATTTAACGTAATACTACTACTGTGATCAAAAGGGGGCGCTGTTGCAGTATTCACAGACACAAAGTGCCCCTCAACTACGGACTCATGACTCAGGGGTTGATTTTTATAGATTTCAACCCTTGTTTTTTTGTTATGCGAAGGTCAAATTAACACTGAACTGGAAAGTTTATACTTTCATGATTTTATAATAAGTTTCTAATTTCATATTAGTATAAACGAATATAACAAAGCACTAGTTTAGTTTTGCTACTTTTAAATACTTAAATTTTTAATCAGATTCTATTGGGGATTTTTTTTCCCCTTGTCCCAGACCCATATTTTAATATTAAAATATAAAAATCCATGGTAAATTTTTTTTTATAAATTATTATGTCTTAAAAAGTGTGAAAAAACACGTTGTTTCAAAATGTAAATAATTAATAAAATAATAATGTAGTTACTTATTTACCAAGGACAAAACAGTGTCAGTGAAGAACGTGTTAAAATTAAATATGAGAAAATTTTATGGGAAATCGAAATAAATGTCACTTGAATAGAATGTTTTTATTGTGTATTCCAGGTTACAGATATTTAGAAAATAAGTTTTAAGCATCTAACTTACATTTTTATGGCTATCAATTTTATGTATTGGGTTATAATTACTGTTAAATTAATTAGACTGTTATCTTTGGTTTAACGTATTTTACTCCAGGTGGTGCAATGTGAGCGGCGGGGAAAAAAGCGCTAAAATTATACATTTAAACGAAGAGCGTAAGGCAAAGAGGCACAACCAATCACAGAAGAATATATGCGGGTCTATCCAATCACAGGCGAGTAGGGGCGGGTGTAATAACAGAACCAAAAGGGTGGGGGATGTTGACCAATAGGAGCGGAGCATGTGGTTTACTCCGCTGAGGCGCAGGACTTTAAATCTGACGAGATTAAATCACGGCCAGATCTGGAGCTTTGCGATTTATAACGACGTGTGTTGTAATTCACACTGACTTTTTTTTTTTGCCTTTAGGAATTTTCACACCTATTTGGTCCCGTTTTATTCTGGATTTGTCCGTTAGCGACGATGTCTGCCGTCCTGTTTTCCACCATCGCCAGTGAAAGACTGGCCCCACCGAAAACTGTTCCTCAGAGGAGCGCAGAGATACTTCCTCTACTGAAGCGCACCAGGACACGCAGGAACCTGTTCGGACCGGTGGATCACGACGAGCTGAGGCGAGAATTATCCTCCAAACTTCGCGAAATATCTGAACGAGATCAGCTGAGATGGAACTTCAATTTCAGCGAAGGACAGCCGCTGGACGGGGATTTAAAATGGGAGGAAAGCCGAGCTGAGGACTGTCCGCAGTTTTACAGAGAAACTACTGCCGTATCAAAGAGGCCTTTTGTGGACTTGCCCTCGACAGAAAGAGTCACACAAGTTGCCCCAAAATATGGGGGTCGTTCAATGAAGATTTTGAACCAAAAGAACCAGATAAACAAGTGTAACCAAAGGAAATTATCTCGTAAAACAGTCGCTCGCGTCCAGACCAAGAGACTCACAGACATGCGCATTACAGGTAAACGATACACGACCAATAATACTGCTATAAAATAAATACTAGCCTATAACAGACCAATGACAACATATTTATTTTTTAAAAAAAAGTGTTCGTGTTTTAATGTTGTGAATTTGTTTTCTTGTAGATTTTTATGGGAAGAGAAAGAAAACGGACCGCGTTCACAAGGAAAGCGGAAACTGGGAATAAAAACGCATTTTCTGAAGAAAAAAGCACCAGTCCGTGCGTCACAGAGTGGTGGCGGGAAAAGACCGGAAGTAAAGATGTCTCAGAGTCTCACGTTATTAGGTGATAATGTGATTCTGGAATCTGCTGTATGTGCCGTTTAAACATATAGGAGCAGCTCTGGTTGCTCTTTACTTTGTACAACTGATAAGTAACTTTAAATTAAAGTCAGGACAAGTAAGCCTATTTATTGTTGTCAAATATATATCAGCATGTATATACTTTGTGATGACCTAAGTTATTTATTTATTGTTTTTTCACTTTTACATTTCATGTGTATTTTGTGGTTGAAATGTAGCTTCTTTTTTTTTTTTTTTTTTTTTTTTT
>JAFVLL020034404.1:0-17103 GCA_021397915.2 Tor tambroides
ATCATGTCTGGAAACATACAGCAGAAGCAGTGCTGATTCATGAAGAAATCAGAAAAAGTGATTTAATGAATCACTCAGAACGACTCTTCTTTAGGACTGAATGATTCTGATGAATCGTTCACTGAGTCAGTCAGAGATCAAAATAATGAAGAAAGTCGCACATCTCCAGCCCAGCTACAGAAAGATAACTGAACTCACAATCTCACAGAGAAACATGGAAAGTGGAATAATGCCATTTAGAAATGAGTTAATAGAATTATATGTGAGTGTGTTTGACTGATTGTCACAATGTATATTGTAACAAATACAAAAACAGAATTTTATTCAACAAAAACAATGACAACTCAAATCCTCCAAAACTGATGTTTTATCATATTTACATCACCTTGGAAGATCTGTTCCCACAGTAACACACACACACACACACTTAAACACACACATACATACACACACACACACTCATACACACACACACACTCCTTTAAAATATGACCTTGTGCACGTCTGTGTGTGTGTGTGTGTGTGTGAGTGAGAGAGAGAGTGTGTGTGTGTGTCTATTTATGGCTTGAGTTCAAGTATCAGTGTCACAAAAACATCTGAAACATTTCCAGTGACACAATACACACACACACACACACACAGTTTTTGCCCAGCTGGTTTTGCGTATCTACCAGACTTGTTCTGAACATTATTCTCTGTGTTTTATTTGCTCATTTTCATGAGTGTTTTCATAAAGAATCAGGAGGAGAAACCCATCAAACGACTCCACAGGCCTTTAACAGTGAAAACACAGACAGAACCCACCAAAAATAGATCATCAGCGAGAGAGCGTGTGAAAGCACAGAGAAACGGAGGACTGCGCTGGGTTTTGGCCCTCTGATATAAATCTGTGTGTGTTAAACTGATCAAAAGAGCCAGTCAAATATTTATAATGTTACAGTAGATTTCTATTTCAAATAAATGCTGTTCTTTTGAACTTTCTATTCATCTGTGAATCCTGAAAAATGAAATGCATCACGGTTTCCTCAAAAATATTGGGCAGCACAACTGTTTTCAACATTGCTAATAATCAGAAATGTTTGTTGAGCAGTAAATCAGCATATTAGAATGATTTCTGAAGATCATGTGACACTGAAGACTGGAGTAATGATGCTGAAAATACAGCTGCAGATCACAGAAATAAATTACAGTTTAGCAGATATTCACACAGAAAAAAAACTGTTTTAAACTGTAGTATTATTCACATTTTTTATGTATTTTTGATCAAATAAATGCAGCCTTGGTGAGCAGAAGAGACATTACTGTTATTCCCAAACTTCTGAACTCTAGCAGACTCTTCATTAATGTCAGCGGAAGGTTTTCAAACTCAAACTTCATAAAAAACAAAAACAGACTGAAATGATCTGCAAAACAAAGTGCTGATGGAGTCTGTGGACGCTCCAGCTGAATTTACATAAACCATGAATGACAGAGCGAGATCACATGACCACTGGCATGCGGCCCAGCAGCCAATCAGATGCCAGGGTCTTTTCCACCCTGATTTCCGCTGGCAACAACAATGTGGAGCATGTGGGAAATATTGAGTAGCATGAAAACACACACACACACACACACACACACAATTACAGGCTGTCAAAGGAAAGTCCTGCAGAGCTTCACAGTGTGTGATGAAGAGAAAAACATTAACGATCTCAAGCTCATCTATCGTCCATCCGTCCGTTCATTCAGCATTGATCCGGTGGGGATGTGGTCTGGGTCCACTGCAGAAAGAGTCCTGCGGTTCGGTGGACTGCAGCCCAGACCGGCTTTGACTTCCTCTGAAAGACGGACAGCAGCTATTTTCCCATCATGCATCTACAGCTCCATAAACCTCCACACGCTCGCCAGCAGTGTGTTCAGGGCCCTATGAAATCTCTCATTTTCTTCACCAAAATTCCATTTTATTATTATTTTGTTTTCCATATTCCATTTTTTTCTGGACTCCATTAAATTACATTTTAGTAATCAAAACAATGCATTAAAGGTAATATATGTGTATTTTGGGAAATGTATTTCATATATATATATGTGTGTGTGTGTGTCTCTGTATATATATATATATATATATATATATACACACATACATACACACACACACACACACATGTTTAAATCCCTATGAAATACACATTATTTTATTCCCAATTTCCATTTCATTTATTTATTAGTATTTTTATTTTATTTTATTTTTTTCCCCAACGTCCTTCTCTTCCATTTAATTTTCCTGGATTTATTTATTTATTTATATATTTACTTACTTACCCACCCCATTTTAAGTTTTCTGGATGCTGTTTTAATGACTAAATTAAATTTTAATAATTCAAAAACATGTCTAATTAATTTGAGTCATGAAACTTGTACGATGTATCTATATTCTGAGCAAATGTCAGACAGTGTGAGAGCGTTTGTGTGTCGTCAGGAGCTGTAGAGGAGATGAGATGATCCCGCAGGAGACTGGAGGAAACCTCAGATGATTGAGATCTTGTCTTTCATTAGTACAAGAGGACAAACAGAGACTCCTGGGGCAGTCTGGGATATGATGCCTCAGGGGATTGTGGGAAACGCTCTCTTGGTACTTGACACAAGAGCCTCTGTGTGTGTGTGTGTGTGTGTGTGTGTGTGTGTGTGTGTGCTCCTCATATGGCAGTCTGCTGCTGTGTCACAGTGTTGGTGTCAGTAAACCATCCAGATGGACGAGAGACAGAGAGAGAGAGAGAGAGAGAGAGGGGGGGGGGGGGGGGGCGCATGTCTCTCACTCTTTGGTTTCCAGTGTAAGCTCATCACTGCACACATGATGATGTTTGATTTTACACACTAACACAGAGTTTATTGTGGTAAAACTTAAACGTCACAGAATCTGTTAAAGTTATAATAGTTACAATAATTAAGTCAGAATATTTCTTCAATGTGTTTACTGGCATTATACTGTAATAAGTTGTAAATAAAGCATTTTATAAAAAAAAAAAAGCCATTTCTTTGTGATTATTTGTGAAACTTACTAGCAATTTCTGAGTGAAAACTGTTTCAAAGCTTTTTTTTTTTTTTAAATATTACTGTTAAAATAATTCTGCATATGAAACAGCTTAAATTAACTGAACCACATAAAGATTTAAACAACATTTCTTGCATAACTATTAGCATATTGATTCTTTCTCTTGTGAAATAGAAGTGTACTTGAATGTACTGAAAGTTCACTCGGAGTGTACTTCAAAGCTTTCAAGTATTATTTATTTATTTACAAAATCATTAAAAACTTGCAGATAATATATCATGAATGAAATAAAAGGCCAATTAAGTGACTTAGAGAGAGACACTTTCATGACTGTTTCTAAACACACTTAAGCGCACTTTTAAAATGTGACCTTTCTAATAATGTCACAAAGTTTTACTTAAAGTACATTTTAAATCATTATGTTTAATAATCTTTGGTGTTTTAAAGTACAAATATTGATTATCATTTTAACTGCAGTGTTATTTGTTATTACTTTTAAAGTTAATATATTTTAAATGCACTAAATTGCAACTTCATAACAAATAAATACAGGGAATAGAGTTTCAATAGAAATGCCATTAAAGTGTATTTTAGTTTACCATAAACGCTTGACAGTAGATTCAGCAGTGCTTCCATATTTCAAAAGACAATAGAAATAATTATGAAATTAAATATAAAGATGTAGGTAAAAAACACTCTAAAGTTCAGCTAATTACATTTAATATGAATTTAAACTATAGGCCTATTTTTTCATTTAATTGCAAATAACATGCAATAAAGTGTCTAAAAACAATTACATTCAGTTCACATTTAAGTATATACTTTTAAAGTCTATTATTGAAATGTAATAAGTATGCTAAAATGTACTTTGCTTTCACAAGGGACTTCAGTGATTCAGTGACAGAGATCACACTGATTGAGAAACGCATCTAAGTTCCTCTCTTCTCCTTGTGCGTCCTCATACGTTATTATCTGACATCACGATGATACAGAGTCCGTCAGTGATCCAGAATGAGCATGATCTCTGTGTTTCTGAAGCGAGCGGATGAATGAAGGCGTCGTGATGAATCGAGCTCTGGATGACGCGCTCGGGAATGCTGCAGGATTCTGGAATATTCCCGCGGCCGCTCCATCTGTCGGAGGATTACGGCCCAGATCCTTCGCTCTCGTCCCGTCACGCCGTCAGCATCGCTCAACGCGCCGCTAATGAAACGCAGGCACTCGCTGAATCATCGGAGGTCAAAGCCACTCGCAGGACGATATCCATCACACCAGACAAACCTGCTGAACAACGCCAGCCTGATCGGGATTTTCACAGGTTTCTTGTCATCTGAATCAGCTCAAACCGATTATCGGTTAATCGGCTTAATCACGAGCGCTGTCGTTAGCGCTTCTATGTCATATGAATTACAGTAACGACAGCTGCTACCTGGGTTTGTTGTCACAAACCACTACAGCTGAAGAACTACATTACCCATAATCCTCAAGACAGACCCACCAATCAGAGAAGATGCTGTTATCATGGAAATTAAAACGGCGGAAAATGAGCTCAGCTACTCCCATGAATCATTATGAATGACTATATATGAACATTTTGCAATAAACTTCAAAAATGCTGTTTTGGTACTGCGCTAGTGTAATGTAATTTGATTACATCATCTACAAACGTCCCAGATGTGAGACACACACACACACACACACTCCTCCTGTCGCAGGGTTTGATGTTTTGACGTGTCGTCTGGATTACAGTTTCTGTATCCTCATTCCCTCCGTAATCCCACAATAATCCATCAAATAAACTGCTGGAGAGCTTACAAGAAAACACTGTCTGTGTGTGTGTGTGTGTGTGTGTGTGTGTGTGTGTGTGTGTGTGTGTGTGTGTGTGTGTGTGTGTGTGTGTGTGTGTGTGTGTGTGAGAGAGATCTGCTTCACGAACCCTTGAGAGACTGCAAACACTGATACTGTTCAAACCATCATGTTACATGTGATTATATATAAGATTCATATTCAAACACACATCTGAGCATAAAACACACACATTTTGCTATCCCAAAATCTGCTTTTGTTTTCATTTTACAGATAGTTATAAACATACCCTGTCAGAAAACTTCTGCCATTTTTACAAAAATAAAATAAAATAAAAGTTTTGTCAGGTTTAGCTCATTTCTGGACACAAATTTGTTCTCAAAATACGGTTACATAGGTAAAAACACACAATAAAGAGATTAGTTGTGATTATGAAACTAGTCTAATAAAATGATCTTTGTGAACTTAATAGCAAAATGAAGTGAACAAAGTGACATTCACAGTTACTTAATTTTATATTGTTGGCAGAAACATCAGTCTATCATGAATATACACAGAATTATTAATAGATCTGCATGATTTAGTGAGTAAGTCATTATGTGTTGCTCTGTATGTGTATTACAAGGCATTATGAATGTTAATGACGCATTAAATGGAGGTTCAGCATAAAATCATCATTCTGTCATCATTTACTCATCTTCATGTGGCTCCAAACACTGTACAAATTTCAACTAATTCAGTTTAGCTGCTGTTTAAGAGTTGAATTATAATCAAATTTTCTAAAATTCTGTATCTTGTATACAAAAATTATTTCGACAATTTCTGATGATGAGTTGATGGAAAAAACAAAACCAAAAAAAAAAAACATGACTTACTGATCATGTAGTATTTAATAGTGAATTTGTTTGACTTTCTTTCTATGTGGGACATAAAAGCAGATATTCTGAAGAACACTGGACCACACTGACATTCACTGCATGGACAAAAACATGGAGCCATCTCTCAAAAGATTTTCTTCAGTGTTTGAGAGAACAAAGTAAGGTTTGTTGGGACATGATGAAGGTAAATAATGACAGAATGCTGATTTGGGGTGATCTGTCTCTTTAAGATGACCTCTAGAGCGCGGAACAAGAGTTAAAGAGTGATCGGCTGATGGGCCACACTCAGTAAAACTACCCATATCTTTATCTGTTCTTTATGAGCGCCATAAAACTCCCCTTTACTGCTCTCTCTCTCACACACACACACACACACAATGTTTTTCTGTCTCTCTCTGTGTTTTCTGTCTGTCTCTCTCTGCTTGTCTACTGCACAGCTCTAATCTTCTTACAGCAGCTCAGCATCCGTCGCTCATCATGAAGAGATGCAAACGCTCAGACAGAAAATATAGTGTGGATATAGGATGACACGCTTGTGTCTGATGCTCATGCATGTGTGTGCAGTGTTCATGCATGGTGTGATACGTTTGTTTGTTTGTCTGTTTGTGTGTGTGTGCGCGTGTGTGATGCTCAAGTGTGTGAGGTGTTTGTGTGTACGTGTGTTCACATGTGTGTGTGTGTGTTGCTCATGTGAGGTGTTTGCATGTGTGTGTGTGTGTGTGTGTGTGTGAGTGAGTGAGATGTTCATGCATGTGTGTGTGTGTGTGTGATGTTCATGCGTGGTGTTTGCATGTGTGTGTGTGTTTGATGTTCTCGTGTGTGTGTGTGGTGTTCGTGTGTGTGTGTGTGTGAGGTGTTCATGCGTGTGTGTGTGTGTGTGTGTGTGTGTGTGATGTTCATGTGTGGTGTTTGCATGTGTGTGTGTGTGTGTGGGTGTGCGTGCGTGTGTGTGATGTTCATGCATGGTGTTTGCATGTGTGTGTGTGGTTCGTGTGTATGTGTGTGTGAGATGTTCATGCATGGTGTGTGTGTGTGATGTTCATGCGCGTGTGTGTGAGGTGTTCATGCATGGGTGGGTGGGTGCGTGTGTGTGATGTTCATGTGTGGTGTTTGCATGTGTGTATGATGTTCATGCGTGTGTGTGTGTGTGTGTGAGGTGTTCATGCGTGTGTGTGTGTGTGTGTGTGTGTGTGAGGTGTTCATGCGTGTGTGTGTGTGTGTGTGTGTGTGTGTGATGTTCATGTGTGGTGTTTGCATGTGTGTGTGTGTGTGTGCGTGCGTGTGTGATGTTCATGTGTGGTGTTTGCATGTGTGTGTGTGTGCGTGCGTGTGCGTGTGTGTGATGTTCATGCGTGGTGTTTGCATGCGTACGTGTGTGTGCATGCGTGTGTGTGTTGTTCATGCATGGTGTTTGCATGTGTGTGTGTGTGTGTGTGTGTGGTTCGTGTGCATGTGTGTGTGAGGTGTTCATGCGTGTGTGTGTGTGTGTGTGTGTGTGTGTGTGTGTGTGTGTGTGTGTGTGTGTGTGTGTGTGAGATGTTCATGTGTGGTGTTTGCATGTGTGTGTGAGGTGTTCATGCATGGGTGCGTGTGTGTGATGTTCATGCGTGGTTTTTGCATGTGTGTGTTTGATGTTCTCATGTGTGTGGTGTTCATGCGTGTGTGTGTGTGTGTGTGTGTGTGTGATGTCCATGCGTGGTGTTTGCATGCGTACGTGTGTGTGCATGCGTGTGTGTGTTGTTCATGCATGGTGTTTGCATGTGTGTGTGATGTTCATGCGTGTGTGTGTGTGAGAGGTGTTCATGCGTGTGTGTGATCTTCATGTGTAGTTTTTGCATGTGTGTGTGATGTTCATGCGTGGTGTTTGCATGTGTGTGTGATGTTCATGCGTGTGTGCGTGCGTGTGTGTGTGCGTGTGATGTTCATGCGTGTTGTTTGCATGTGTGTGTTTGATGTTCATGCGTGTGTGTGTGTGTGTGTGTGTGTGTGTGTGTGTGTGTGATGTTCATGCATGGTGTGTGTGAGTGTGATGTTCATGCGTGGTGTTCGTGTGTGTGTGTGTGTGTGCGCGTGTGTGTGATGTTCATGTGTGGTGTTTGCGTGTGTGTGTGAGGTGTTCATGCGTGTGTGTTTGTGTGTGTGTGTGAGTGGCCATGCGTGGTGTTTGCATATGCGTGTGTGTGTGTGTGCATGATGTTCATGTGTGGTGTTTGCATGTGTGTGTGTGTGTGTGTGTGAGGTGTTCATGCGTGTGCTAATGGAACTCATTCCTCATTTTACAGCGAGACGTGATTCCCATGAGAAACATAAATCACAGTCAAGCGCTCTGCCTGTGTGTGTGTGTGTGTGTGTGTGTGCTGCAGTATTTCTCTGATATCAGCGGCCGCTCTTGTTGACTCTGACAGCTCGGAGGTTGTGTTTCCTCCGGACACGTTCAGTAGTTCACGGCTCATGAGGACCAAAGCAGCGTCTCAATCTCGCGCATCACTGCGGTCTGCAGCACTGAAGCGTTCGCTGCCAATGATTCCTGGATCATTTTCATGTATTTTTGATGCATCTCAGTTAAATAACTACTCATGTATAATACATGCACATATATAACTACACCGTGCAACTGAAGTCATTTAAGTAGAGGAGTATAACTGGGGCTGTATAAATGCACTCATATAACCACGCTTGTATAATGACAGGCTGTTTCTCCAGCTACAGACGCTACTGACACTAAACATTTAATATATGGATACATTAAACATGTCAAACTTTTTGCAAATATATGCAACATTTAGTTCCTTTTCAAGACTTTCTTAAAAATAAATTTCATCATGAAATATAAATTTTGTTTAAAACTATACTTTCCTCCGCGATTCATTAGTCTTAGAACAAACTTTCATGATTTATCAGTCGAGATGTGATGGAATTTGCTCATTGCTTTTACAAGAACATTTCTAAAAGAAGCCTCTTCTGTTCACCAAGGCTGCATTTATTTAATCAAAAATACAGTAAAACCAGTGAAATATTATTGCAGTTTAAAACAGCTGTTTTCTATGTGAATATGTTAAAATAGAATTTATTTCTGTGATCAAAGCTGAATTTTCAAAATCCAGTCTCCAGTCTTCAGTGTCACATGATCTTCAGAAATCATTCTGATATGCTGATTTGCTGCTCAAGAAACATCTCTTACATGCCTTTACTGACACTTTTGATCAATTTAATGCATTCTTGCTGAATAAAACTATTGTTTTTAATCTTAATGACACCTAAATTATGAACAGTAAATGATTTTATCTAGTAGAAGTGTCTAAGTATTTTAAGAAAGTTTCTACAGACAAACTAGGCCTATATATAATAATACAGAATAATGAACAGTAATCCAGAGCTCCTCATGTGCTGCTATCTGTTGTTTCTTCAGTAATATCATTGTAACGTAACACTGATGGCGATAACAGCTGCTCTCATCTGTCTAACATCAGATCACATTCACAGATCGACCATCCGTCCATCCTGCCCTGCTCAGGCCCAAGGGAGGAACTGAAAAACAATCACACACCAAACTGAAGTGCAGCAGAGAAACCGCTGTTCATTTTCTCCACAGAGAAACTGATTTTGAACAATAACATATAAACCTGTCCAGACACATTCACTGAAGAACTACACTACCCACAATCCTCAAGACAGATCCACCAATCAGAGCAGATGCTGTTTCCAGCTCAGCAGCCCCACCTCCTTCATGAGTGACATAATTGAGTTAAAATGACAATGAAAGAAGCATCACAAACTACTTATATATTAGTGTGTTTATATATGTTAAATGTATATCATCCCAAACCATTTGTAATCAGAAAAATCTAAATTACATTTTATTCCAAATCACTGAGCCTTAAATGAATGGTTTGCACTCCAGAAAAATAGAGTAAAAAGTGATTTTTCACCTTTTTAAAAAAATATTTATTCTTATACAATCCCATACGAAGTCAAGTCATCTGGTGACTTTTATTTATTTATTTATTTATTGGAGTATACCAATAGTATATTGTAAAGTAGTAAAGTCCACAATCCTGTCCTTTCATCTTTTTGTTTGTGATTTTGAGATGCTGGGGCTGTTTGCGATCTCTGTGGAAAGATTGAATGTTAAAGTGAGCATTACTTTTGTGTTCCTTCACTGACAAATGCAAGCGGCTGGATCTTCATTGTCCTGCTTTCTCTCCTCCGTCACACTGTCTCTCTTTCATCGGCTCTTTTCCCAATAAACAGGATTTATGGGAGCCATAACAAGCCTCCATACACTCCTCTCTCCTCACGCCTTTATCTGCCGTTTCATTGAGGAGGATCAATTAAAAACCGGCCAGCCTGATGTCATTGGTAATCATGGGATCTTATGTGAAATAAACGCCTCATTTTTGTATGGACAGAAGAACATCAGTGTATGGATATAATCATTTGTCATCTGTACAACTCTAGAGAGATGAATCCCACACAGCAGCTCTCATTTATCAAGAAACGATGAAGACAGATTAACTTATTACAAATAAAACTGAGATAAAAGCAAAACAATGAACAGAAGAAAACTGTTGTTTGTATGAAATAAAGCCTGAAATATGAGTAAAACACTGTTCATGTGTTTCTCTAATTTACTAAACTGAGTGTGTGTGTGAGTGTGTGTGTGTGTGTGTGTGTGTGTGTGTGTGTGAGAGAGAGAGGGAGAGTGAGTGTGTGTGTGTGTGAGAGAGAGAGGGAGAGTGAGTGTGTGTGTGTGTGTGTGTGAGAGAGAAAGGGAGAGTGAGTGTGTGTGTGTGTGAGAGAGAGAGAGAGAGAGAGAGAGAGGTGTGTGTGTGTGTGTGTGTGTGTGTGTGTGTGTGTGTGTGTGTGAGAGTGTGTGAGAAAGAGAGAGAGAGAGTGTGTGTGAGAGAGAGAGAGAGAGAGAGAGTGTGTGTGTGTGTGTGTGTGTGTGTGTGTGTGTGTGTGTGTGTGTGTGTGTGAGAGAGGTGTGAGTGTATGTGTGTGTGTGTGTGTGAGAGAGAGTGTGTGTGTGTGTGTGAAAGAGAGAGAGGGAGTGTGTGTGTATGTGTGTGAGAGAGAGAGAGAGAGAGAGAGAGAGAGAGAGAAAGAGAGAGAGAGGGAGTGTGTGTGTGTGTATGAGAGAGGGATGTGTGTGTGTGTGTGTGTGTGTGTGTGTGAGAGAGAGAGGGAGTGTGTGTGTGTGTGTGTGTGTGTGTGTGTGTGTGTGTGTGTGTGAGAGAGGAGTGTGTGTGTGTGTGTGTGTGTGTGTGTGAGTGTGTGAGAGAGAGAGTGAGTGTGTGTGTGTGTGTGTGTGTGTGTGTGTGTGTGTGTGTGTGTGTGTGTGAGTGAAGAGAGAGAGAGTGTGTGTGTGTGTGTGTGTGAGAGAGAGATTGTGTGTGTGTGTGTGAGTGAGAGAGAGAGAGTGTGTGTGTGTGTGTGTGTGTGTGTGAGAGTGAGAGAGAGAGGGAGTGTGTGTGTGTGTGTGTGTGAGAGAGAGTGTGTGTGTGTGTGTGTGTGTGTGTGTGTGTGTGTGAGAGAGAGAGGGAGTGTGTGTGTGTGTTTAATATTATAATATATAATATGTCTGTCCATTCTTTAGAAATCCCACTAAGATAAACCTTGCATGAAGGAGTTAAATGTAATTATAACTGTGTTAAACACATTTAAATTAAAAAAGGATAAAATATATCAATATGATTACAAATAAAATGAATAAAACAATAAAAATCAACTCACAAATGTAATATCTTATGAAACTCAGAAGATTCATAAATATTTGTTTGTAAAGTTATTCATTATAAAATGTCATTATAAAAGTTGTTCATTATCTTTTCAATTCTGTATATATATGTATATATATATATATATATACACACACACAAAGAAAATTATATATTTCAGTACGTCTGACTTTCAGTACATCCATGAGTTTCTTGTAACGTTTCGATTCATTTTGTAGTTTATTTAATGTTTACTGCCAAAAACTGTATTTGTGTCACATTTGATAACGAGGTCACTAAAACACAGTCCTTTCAAGAAAATAAAACAGTTCATTCAGTATTTTGTGTTCTGACAGTTGAACGCCTCCTTTCGCCGATCAGTTGATAAGAAACGGGGAAAGGCCTGTCAAGCCCTTATTGTCAAATGACTGTATTTTTCTCTGAAGTGCTGGACGGTTCTCGGGTTAAAGGTGCGAGTCACGCGGCTCTGGATCCGGAAGTGAGCGTCGCTTTAGGCTGAGATGGTTTTGGTGACGTTGTTCCAGACCAATCATTCCCAGAAGTTCTGGCACTCCACTGCTTTTCTCAAACAAGTCGGCGCCCCATAATTGCAGACTGCCTTTTTTTCATAGATTTCTTTCTCTCCCTCTCTCTCTCTCTTGTGGATTTTTTTTTGAAACCTTGGCATTCCAGAAGATCTAGTCATGGAGTTCTGAAAACATTCCTCTTTTTCCCCCTCCGTTCTTTCACCACCGTCTGTTTTTCCATCACGTTAGGAATGTCATCGAGGGAGTCGCAGCCATCGCTCCGGCCGAGGAACCTCCGGAAAATTTCCTTGGTCTCAGCCAGACTCGCTCTTCCCGCAGAGGTCACCGAGAGTCTGTGGGAAAAACGACCTGAGCGTGACTGGAAAGACTGGAAGAAATTACTCTTCAGCTCCAGATCTTCCTTATAATTTCCAACAGCAAACGTTTCCTCGTTTCAACGCGCCGTTGGGGGCTCGCCCGGGTCGCGTTTCAAAAAATACGAGAGGCAGGGGCGTCATATCTGCTCCTGAAGCCTCAGCGCAAACTCGGCTCCAAACAGCAAATTATTTTGTCTCGAGTCGCAAAGCTTTTTCGCCTGGTAGCTGCAGCGGGATTGGAAATCGAAGGCGTTTCCACGGCGTTAATTGTGGGATGTCGGAGTGCAGTGGCAAGCACTGATTGTTTGGGCATGTGTGTATGAAACACACACACACTCCTACACACACACACACACACACACACACACACCAGCAACAGAGATATCTGGAGCCAATGGACTGTCAGTGCTGATCGACTGCAGAACGCACACACACACACACACACACACACACACGGGGCACTTTGAGCTCATCTTCACCACCTCACCGACTCGCCCCTTTATCAGCCGCTTTAACCCTTTTACAGTCGCTCCTGATGACATTAACGCTCAATTCATTTCCTCTGGCTCCTGTGGGGAGCTCAGGGGCCCCTAGCGGACAAACACAAGCAAACAGACGCAGAGAGACAGACAGACAGAGAGACAGACGGGCGATCGAGTCAAACCTCATCTCAGAGTTCAGAGGTTTGTGGTTTTTTGGTCAGAAGTTCATCTCACAGATGTGTATGAGGCAAAACCAAAAGAGCACCAGAGAGGAAGGGCAGACTGAATTGTTTTCTGCTTCATTTTACAGGAACGCAATAAAAGAAACTCCTGAGGAAAAGCCTCACGACCCTCAGCGACAGAAAAGCCTCAATCTGACAGAGTCAAAGTGCTCAAAGCCTCACCTCGAGCGATTTGTGTAATCTGACATGAGAAACATGAAGAGCGTTTAATCCAGCAGGAACATGAGGCTTAAAAACTCACATATATGCCAAAAAAGCACATACATTCAGTCCCATTATGTTTCAGTGCAGAGAAAAAGCCCAAATCAGCACTTCAGCGTGAAGCAAACCTCTTAAACGCCACTGTTATATAGTCACTCACTCACACACACACACACACACACACACACACTGTTCTGGCGTGATTCGTCCAAAAGCCCAGAATGAGTTGAGAGTGAAGCGTCTTACCTGCTCACCATCCTCATCCTCATCCCGGTGTTTCTGCGAGTTCAGTTGAAGAGAGTTTATTCACATCCAGTGATAATCCAAACGCCGCTGCGCATCTGAACGAACGCGAGCGTTGCTCTCTTGCGGCTCTCGAGTCGGTTCCTCAGCGCTGCGGGCTCAGAGCGCGAGTGACGCGCGGCGGTGCGAGCGGATCATCGCGCGGGAGAAGGGCAGAGCGCGTGGCGTCCGGGAGGCGCGTGCGGCGAGACTGCGCGCTCGAGCTCGAGCAGCACCGGAGAGGCACGGGGCGCGGAGTGACGTCACCCGCCCGCACCGAGCGCAGCTCTGAAGGCGCCGTCAAACGCGCGATAATCAGCGGGCGAATTATGCGAGGACTTTCATTTTCGGGGGAGTTCAATGACAGCGTTCGTGCGGGTAATTTTAGGGCGCGCAACGAAACGCTCTTTTTCCGCCCCTCAAGCACAGACGTCAGCTGTTTTAAAGACTTGTTAAACAACAGGACAAAGTTCTGTGCGCAATATTGCATATATATATATTTTTCAAGTATCCTATGTGCAGCCTGTATACATGCTATATTTTGTGGAAAACTACATGAATAAATGGATAAATGAACGAATAAACAAACAAACAAACAAACAAACAAACAAAAAATAAATAAATAATAAACGCAATCTTTTTATTTATTTATGTATTTATTTAAGGAATTTCTGGAATACTGTTTGCTTGGACATTTATTTGTTTGTTTGTTTGTTTGTCCTTTTAAAGTGAAGTTAAATGAATTTCTAAAAAGAACACTGATTTATTTATTTATTTATTTATGTATTTATTTAAGGAATTTCTGGAATACTGTTTGCTTGGATTTTTTTTTGTTTTTTTTATTATTTTAAAGTGAAATTAAATTAATTTCTGAAAAGAACACTTGATTTGATTGATTGATTGATTGATTGATTGATTGATGGGATTTCTGGAATACTATTTGCTTGGTTATTTATTTATTTATTTGTTTGTTTGTCCTTTTAAAATGAAGTTAAATGAATTTCTAAAAAGAACACTGCCTTTATTTATTTATTCTAAAAAAATCTAAAATGAAAACTGCTTATTGATTGGTTTATTGGTTGACTGATTGATTGATTGATTGATTGATTGATTGATTGATTGGAGGAAGTTAAATCAATTTTTGTCTCTTCTGGTACAATCTGTTTAGATAGACCATTTGCGTGAAGACATTCTTAACCCCCAAGCATAAATAAATAAATGAAATGAAATGAAAAATGTCCACAACACTTCTAAAGGCTTATTTTATATTTTTTTTATGACACCGTAAATCCATTAAAACGTAAGAGCCAGATAATGACAGTTCTTATGTTTTGTCAATACGGTCTGATACTGATTGTAATTGAAAGCACTGTTGTTGCTATGGTTACCTCCTCAGGTGAGCACAGTGTCTTTTGTGGGCCATAAATTCAGGTCAGATCCTCCTGAACCCCCAAAATCTCAACCAGGTTACAAGAAGATCCTGCCGTTCAAAAAACTACAAAAATCAGCAGCTCACTATAAATCATTCATCATATTACAGATCATGTTTACTGTAATCGCCTACTTACTTCAACAACAACAACAAGAAAACATACACAGACTGTCATTAACTAATGAAGCTCTTAATGAACTGACTCAAACAGCTCCACAATCATCATCATCATCACTCAATAATGAATCTGGATTAGTAACAGCTGGACGACTGTAACAGGACAGAGGCAAACGCAAACACACTACACTCTTAAAAATAAAGGTGCTTCACCATGCCATAGAAGAACCTTTTTTTTGTTTGGTTCCATAAAGAACCTTTAACATCTGAAGAACCTTTCTGTTTCACAAAAGCTTATTTTTAGGTTCTTCAGATTATAAAAAGGTAAGAAAGAGATGGTTCTTTAAAGAACTATTGACTGAATGGTTCTTTGAGGAACCAAAAATGGCATCGTTGTGAAGAACCTTTTAAGCACCGTTATTTTTAAGAGCATATCAGCGAAGAGATAAAACTGCAAAACCTGAATTCAAAAGCCTGAGATATGAATGCGAGTGCATGACAGAGTCAGTACCGGCGCTGGCCTGTTGGGCGCAGCAGAGTTAACGTGTGGCTTTACTGAGCAAAGCTGTTGTATGTTCTGATAGCTGACAAGTGCTAGTCCTGACCCAGTTTAAATACCGTCAATAAAGATTCTTATCTAAGAAAAATACTGCTATCAAATCACACACTCGAGTGTTGGACAGGGAGAGCTGTGTGTGTGTGTGTGTGTGTGTGTGCCGGAGCGAGCGTTTCCAATGCATCATTAAACAGATTGAAGGACTTCTCATTCCAACAGCTGAAGCTCTGCCCCGCAGGCACCAGCACACAGCGAAGGTGCTCTGCTAAAACTCGTCCAAAAACAATCTGTGCAGCCCACCGCTTCGGGACACGAGAACTCAGAGAGAAAACAACAGACTGTCTGTGGGAGCAGCTCAGTGGGAAGATGTGCTTTCAGCCCTCACCTGTGCTCCTGCCACATTCATACCGTCCGCATCGGGTTACTGCGGTCCACAGCCGCTGCCGCGTATCGGCACGCCGAGCTACAAAATTTGACGTTCAACCGATGAATTTAGTTGAAAACCCATAAGGACAAGTGGCAATGACAGAAAATATTGTGACAAGAGAGAATGCAAACATTTTTGCTGTCTGTCACGATTCAGTATCCTGATATCATAATTAGATTGCGATGGCTGAAAATCTGAAATAATGTTGTTTGCCTTGTTTTCCAAGAAAAAAAAACAACATAGTTAAAACAAGATAAACTTCCGTGAGATAATCCGTAAGATGACAATCCTGAAGTATCCCACATGAGAAAATACTATAGTGTTTTTGAACTATACTCCAGTAAAGTGTATTATACTGTATGTATTATATTATTTACAACACTTTGTTAATCAGTGCTACAGCATACAGCATTGTTCTCCTCATTTGTAAGTCACTTTGGATAAAAGCGTCTGCTAAATGATTAAATGTAAATGTATTAACTATAGTGAACTAATAAACACTGTAGTATACTTTAGTTTTTACTACAGTATACCCTACAGTTGTAGAAAACTTAGTACTCTATTGGGTAAAGAAATTTGTTTATATTACTATAGTTGTTATATTACCACAGCAACTATAGAATTACCACAACAAATTCATTCAAGAACTTTACTATAGTATGGATCAAAAACATTATAGTATTTACTAGAAATTACTATAGTATATATATATATATATATAATTTTTTTCATGTGGGATAACACTGTATCCTACCTAAATGTGATGTGACAAACTATTTGGCTGTCCACACCAGACGCAACACGACAACGCGACAGAATCAATCAAATATCACAGCTAATCAGAAGCTCTCTCTGGAAGCGCACTGCACTTGCAATGAAATGGATAAGTTTATAATCCAATTCATAAATATTAAACCTTTTTAACACTATTAAATATACTGTGACGAGTTGGCTGCCTCCCCCCTTTCATGTCATCACCACCCCGTCCCTTATTCGCCGCCCTTCACCAGGCTCCCGACGGGAGTGGG
>JAFVLL020034406.1:0-11510 GCA_021397915.2 Tor tambroides
ATCACTAGAAACTTCCAAGCAAGTGTGAGTTGGAGCTGGTTGGAGCTAAACTGTGCAGAGCTGCGGCCCTCCTGGAATTGAGTTTGAGACCAATGCTCTAATGGCATGTAAAAAGAAAAATGGAAAAACTTTTATTTTTAAAAGGGTTACTCCACCCCAAAATGAAAATTTTGTCATTAATCACTTACCCCCATGTCGTTCCAAACCCGTAAAAGCTTCGCTCATCTCCGGAACATAATTTAAGATATTTAAATTATGGAGGCTTATGACTGTCCCATTGACTGCCAAGCAATTAATACTGTCAAGGCCCAGAAAAGTTACGCTGACACAGAGGAGACGAATTGTTGAATAAAGTTGTTGTTGTTTTTACTTTGCGTACAAAAAGTATTCTCATAGCTTCATAACGTTATGGTTGAACCACTGATGGACTATTCTGACGATGTTTTTTATACTTTTCTGGGCCTTGACAGTGTCATTTACTTGGCAGTCAATGGGACGGTCACAAGCCTCCCGGTTTTCATCCAAAATATCTTAAATTGTGTTCCAAAGACGAACAAAGCTTTTAAGGGTTTGGAACGACATGGGGTAAGTGATTAATGACAAAATTTTCATTTTGGGGTGGAGTAACCCTTTAATATAACATCCCTGTGGGTCAGTGCCTCCTTTTGGAAAAATTTAGTAAAGTTTCCTTTCTGAGCTAGTGAACTTCCTTTCTGTCTGTTACTTTAGAGTTATAACGTTTTTGCGGTCCAGCGTTTTTTTTTTTTTTTTAAATTGTTCACATACATATTTGATCACTGAGATGCATCTTGCTACTTCTGTAACGCAAATGAGCAAAGCCTTTTTAGACTGTTAAAGTTGATACAGAATGCATTATGTTTAAAAACAGCAGATGTAGATGTAACAGCAGAAAGGAAAAGAACACAAGATGCATTGACGTCAATTTAAAAATGCAACGTTAGAAAAGCAGCGAGACTTGGTACAGCATTCAAAGACCTACATAGAAAAACTATTAAATGACAGTGCAGTGAAATGCGAAAATGTTTTGTTGCTTTTAAAAATGTGAGATGCAGGGCAGGATATAGTGGAGAAAAAAATACAAGGTAACTTTTAAACTTTAGTGGCATATTTTTATAATGCAGTTTCACACGCAAGATGCTGCGAAAGACTTGAACACAGTGGTCAAAAATGTCATCTAGCTTATGTTTATATAGAAAAACATTGGGGGGAAAAAATCATTTTTGTGTTTAAAAATGTGAGATGCATGGTAGTGTAACGAAAAAAAACGCTGAAGTATTAATTACTAAAAATTTGTTTTTTAAAAGTTGAACTACTTCAATGCTGCGTTTCTTAGTGCTGCATTTGTGTGTAGTCTGAGATGCAAGTGCGACGGTCAAATACAGTTTAGTGCATGTTTACATAGAAAAATAATGAAAAGGCAGTGCAGTAAAATACAAATGCATTCTGAGTGAACGGCCCCTTAGAATGCGTCTGCTTTGCATCCCTTACTTCTACAATGCATGATGTTTGCATGCCTTTTGATATCGCCTCATCTTTATTTAGACATTTAAAATGCAGCCAGTTATCTCTGCATTTCTTATCGCCTGTGCTTTTGTGTGTGTGTGTGTGTGTGTGAGGACAGGTAGACAGACTGACTGACCAGGAGGGCTACAGTAAAATTGTTCTTTGCACTCTGGGCTTGTCGATATTTCCTCTGGAGCTGTGTCAAATGTGACGGAGACCTTTATTTATCTTCCCTTCACCTGAATGTTATTTCTTTTCTTTTTAAAGTCTCTCTCTCTCTCTGTCTGTCTCTCTTTCTTTGTGCTTGTCAAATTGTTTTCTTTTTTGCCCTCCACTCCTGTATTGGCAGAGGAGACATCTGTAGTAAAAAGGCCTAGCTGGAGGTGATTGTTTTTCAGGAGCGCCTTCATAGATTTTGTTGTCAACTTTCCAGCAAAGCTTTTAAAATGGAAATTGCGGCGAATCGTTTACTCGTTCGATTCCCAGATTTTGTTGTCAACTTTCCAGCAAAGCTTTTAAAATGGAAATTGCGGCGAATCGTTTACTCGTTCGATTCCCCTCAAGGCCAGAAACTCGGAAGCTGTTTCACCACGCACTCAGCATATAACATGGGAGTATTTCAGCATAAAAAACATATTGCTGGTGTGTGTTCATGATAGCAAAACATGAAAACAAGTAGAGTGACATTCTAAATAAAAGACTACTATTAAAGGAAGGTTACAATATCAGCACCATCTGTGACTGACCATTAAATGCTAAGTACACATATATGTAAAATATGTCAAGGCATGTATTTTATATTCAGCTAGTAGTTGGAGTACGCCACACACTCATACAGAGGGCCCTGCTGTGTGTGTTCTTGTCAGAAGGCTGTAAATAACTTCAGCAGCAGATGGCAAACCAGACCAGCTTCACTTGCCATGGAACTGCCAGTGAATTCTGGGGTTGAATGTGTGTTCGTGCATGTTTGTCCTTGTGTCTGTGACTGTTCTTCCTCTTTCCTGTTTCAATAATATTAGATGGACAGCAGTGGTTTTGGCACCATCCTCTAGATGGCATTGAACTGTAATTGGACCGCACCCTGATTCTTTTTGTAGTCCCTTAAAATATAAATGTTTTTTGTTTTTGCTAGCAGTGCTATTTTATTTCAATAAAATATTTTATTTTAAGAATAATAAAACCACAAGTTTTTGATATAAAACGGCCATAAGTGAAAATTAATTATTCTATTCAGCAAGGATGTTTTAACTGATTAAAAGCAACAGTAGAGACATTTGTTACCAAAAAAACTAAAATAGGTGCTTGTGTTTTGAACTTTCTGTTCATCAAAGAATACTGAAAAAAAAATCATGATTTCCATAAAAATATTAAGCAGCACAACATTTTATTAAATTAAGAAATGTTTCTTTTGCACTGAATCAACATATTAGGATCATTCCATATTAGGAAAATTCAGCTTTGAAATAACACAGAAATAAATTATATGTTAAAAAAAGTTATAATATTTCAGAAAACTTTTTTTTTTTAATCAAATCAATGTAGTGTAGTTCTTTCAAAAACTTCCAAAAAAATCTTACCAACCCCAAACTTTTGAACAGTGTTGTATTTGTAAATTAATCATTTTATTTTAGACTCAGTGTGCAGCATTGGTCGATTCCAGAACATAGGTAGTTGTTTATAATGAGAACGTCTTGTTTAGCGAGACTGATTTGTTGCTGGTTTGAAAACTTTGTATGGTGGCAACATTTTCTCACCCCCTGGCTACTGACGTTAGTGGTTCCTGGTTCAAGACCAGCAGGTTTGTGAGCACAGGCAAATTTTCTGTCCCAAATCTGCCCGGTGGAAACGCCAAAGGATAGGGGGCCAGATTGGGCATTTGCTTCAACAGCACAATTGGCACCATGTCTGTGGGAAAAGGGGACATGGAATCCCAGCCTCTGGCTAACAGGAAACCGGAGGTATAAAGTCCCTTAACAAAGTTTTTCTGGGCTCTAACTTCCAAAACGAATGACCTGGAGGTGCCAAACATGATGGATGTGGTGTGGTGAAGTGGTTGAGTTTAAGGGTTGATAAGCAGAATGCTACTGTTCCAACACTTGATATTTTGTGCTTAAGACCTTCTTTTTTCCAACACAGGAACATTCCGCTGTACCTTCTGTCAAACAGAAGTAGAGGAGGACGAATCGGCCGTGCCAAAGAAAGACGCTCGCACTCTGGTTGCGAGATTCAACGAGCAGATCGAACCTATCTATGTATTGCTACGAGAGACGGAGGACATCAACTTGTCCCATGATCTTCTGGAGCCCGAACCGTCAGAAATCCCAGCCCTAAAACAGAGGTCAGCACCTCCTGTTCAGTTAAAGTGGCCAGTTTTATGCACGAGACAGTGTTGTTTTCAACTAAAGCTATTAAATAAAAACTAAAAAAAAATGACAAAAGCACACAAAATGACTAAATTTTGTGACTAAACTAATGACTAAACTAAAATTAAAAATTAAGAATATTAAATACTTTATTAAAATCTTATAGTAAATAATGCTTAAAAAAAAACACTAGCAATCAAGAATGTACATGGCAGTTTTCTATACTAAAAGTTATACTAAAAATTTGCCTTTGCTATTTTCCACAGTCGGGAGCGGGCCGCCCAGGCTGCAGGAGGAGCTGGTGCAGGGCCACCTGGTCGGGAAGTGTGGAAAAACAAAGGCTCATCATATGACCTCTACTCGCAGGATGTGGTCATCAGCATGGAAGACCAGGAGCCTCAGCCTGGCCAGACTACTGAGGGAAAAGCCCCCAAAGAGAGGCCCGTATGGCTAACGGAAAGCACTGTGCAGGGGGCGTACAGCGAGACAGATGCTCTGAAGCAACGTGAGTCACAGACTATTTTGAAAGTGGTTTTTGTGGTCATGATTGCATATTAACACTGTTTTATGCATTTTTTGATTTACCTCTTGTTTATACACCTCATGGGTCTGAATGCACAGTCTATCTATTTGGTTGAAAGGGATATTTAATTCTGTTGTCATTCCAAACATTTTGTAATTTTTTTTTATGGAACACAAAAACAGATATTTAGTAAAATATGTAAGCGGCTACTGCTAGTCATGCTTTTTTATTTATTTTATTTTTAACTAAAGAGTACAATAAAAGTAGCCCGTTTGACTTATTCTTGTGCTATATTCAGTGATGGGAATAACGGCGTTATAAATAAACGGCGTTACTAACGGCGTTATTTTTTCTAGTAACGACTAGTCAAACGAATTACTGTTTCCCCCGTTACAACGCCGTTACCGTTACTTACAATAAAATGCGGCGTTACTATAATATTATTATAATTTTATTTTTCAGTTCATCTGCATGCGCAGTGTGCAGTAACTGTTTTTGACGTACCGTAAACACTAGTGTGAAGCTGATGAAGGCGCACGACTCGCCGTCCCTTTCTCACACGCACGCAAAGAAAGATACAGAGCAAGAGAGTCTTACATACCATGCAGAATTGATGTGCTACATTTAAACAATATTCTTTGTTGTATTTTCCTGTCAGAATAATCGAGTTCCTTTGGAATTTTTTTAAGAACTGCCGGTTTCTCTGGTAGTGGGCGGAACTAATGTGCAAACGACAATCTCATTGGCTGGTCCTCACCTATTGTCGTCCCTGTTTTGATTTCAGCAAATCAATTCCAGCGAACGCAGACAACGTGATTAATATTCATGAACCCAGCAGCTCATTAATCCTTAGTGCGTTTTATATTGTTATTAGTAGTAGAATTCCTAGTAGTTTTGTTATCTTATCATTATTATTTTTAGTTTTTTCCCCCCTTTTTTTTATAGAAACACTAAATGACAAACAATATCTTAAGCACCACCACCAGTCCTAAGTTCAGTCAACATGACAAATATGCATTCATACATGGTTATTCTAATTACTAAAGTTCTATTATCTTATAATGCTAAATTATCATAATATCATATTATAATACTCACTGATGCTTAGTGTCAGATTTATATTGAATTTGATAGGTGTCTCTCACATTGTCCCACAGAAACATTAAAATAGTGTAGATTAGTGTACAATATTTTATAAAAATTATTTATTCTATTTAGTGTCCATTTCATTCATTTAACACATTTAATATTGGGGGCATCCAAGTAATTTGATATATTTGATTTTTTTTTTAAAAAGTAACACAATAGTTACTTTCCCTGGTAATTAGTTACTTTTATAATGATGTAACTCAGTTATTAACTCAGATACTATTTGTGAGAAGTAGGGGTGCAACGGTACGCGTATCGTGTACCGAACGGTTCACGGGCAAGTTCCAAATGGAAGTGATCATCCTTATCCCCTTGGATTGGGGACTTTGGAGTGAGCAGGGCACGTGCGTGTCGTTATTTAGTCGTTTGGAACGCACTTGGTGAAGGGAGCGATCTAATTTCCTCATTATCTTCAGCTGGGATGTTCCCGTGACAACGCAGCATGTTGTCCGTCAGCAGATGTCGCTGTTTTAATGTCATAAACGTCTTTTTATTGTTGTTAGCATAACTGTTGAAAAATAAACCTGCATTTTATATTTAAAACGTTTTTAAAATATGCTATATATGCTATATAAAATATGCTTTTTTTTTCTTTTTTTTTTAATGCCATTGTCCATCAGCGAATCTGCTGACGGACACTGTTCTGCGTTGTCACGGGAACATCCCAGCTGAAGATAATGAGGAAATTAGATCGCTCCCTTCACCAAGTGCGTTCCAAACGACTAAATAACGACACGCACATGCCCTGCTCACTCCAAAGTCCCCAATCCAAGGGGATAAGGATGATCACTTCCATTTGGAACTTGCCCGTGAACCGTTCGGTACACGATACGCGTACCGTTGCACCCCTAGTGAGAAGTAACTAGTAACTATAATTAATTACTTTTTTAAAGTAACGTGCCCAACACTGGCTATATTACAGGTTTGAAGACTTTAAAAGCCATAAAATAGCTTTGCATGATAAATAAACATAAATTTAAAGTCATTATTCACTGAAAAACTTTGCTTTCACCTATTCAAATCGTGATATATTTAAAAAACAAACAAAAAAAAGTATTTGCATATTCAACATCTTGGAAGAAAGAGGAGAAGAAACCAAATGTACAGTTAATTTATTGCATGCATCACTTTATAGGTTTGGAAGTGTGGGTGAAATTTGAGTATTTGGAAGGCAACATTGTCATTGAAAAATTACACCCTGTTCCTATAAAGCTGTCTTATGGCTTCAGAAAGAAATTGAGTTTAGAAAGTATAGCACATTTATGGTGAAGAAAATATGCATCTAAATTCACCTTATTTTTTTCTTCTTTTCTTCCAATTTTTACACACTAGCTGGCGAGGACTCTATAGTAACCCAGGAGGGAATGACTGGACGAGGAGCCGCACAGGATGACAACGAGGAGGTGATGCTGGCTCTCCTCATTCATGAGAAGAGGAGCGGAGTTGGTCCAGGAGCTGCTGTCGTCTCCAGACCGACCGTTCCAGCGGCTAACGCCAGCGACTCTGACAGTGATACCAGTGAATCGGACGAAGACTCGCCGCCTCAGGCACCAGCCCACACTATGCACAACGCTACACCCCTGCGGCCAGGAAAACAAGAGAATGAGGAGGACGAAGATGATGATGAGTTCGAGGAGGTCGGGGACGACCCTGTGGTTATGGTAGGGGGAAGACCTTTCCCTTACAGGGAAGTGAGCCAGAGACCCGAGCTGGTGGAACAGATGAGCGCTCAGGAGAAAGAGGCGTACATTGAGATGGGCCAGAACCTCTTCCAGGACATGTACTTCTGAGTTCATCATGTCTGTCTGTCTGCATCACATTCATTCTCGCTGTTGTCCTTTTTTTTTTTTTTTTTTTTTTCAGAATAGTTTCGAACGGTCTCCTTTGCACAGTCTCAAACGGTGTTGTGCGACGTGCCAGAGCTGAGAAATGTAGTGTTATATCGTTGACCGTTCTTCTTTTTTCTCATCCTTCTGCCATATTCGCATATGAAACTACTCTGGTGCCAATGATACCAAAGTATCACGGTTGTAAACAAGAGTATCGTACATTGGCAAACACGCTCACAGCGCTACCTTTCCAGTTTGCTTGTGGTCTCGCCATATTCAGAGACATCCAAATGAATAACAGTGTTGCTGCAGTGACCTCTGGGACGGTTTTACTCAAAAGAAAACCCCAAACCGAAGGCTTCTGGGGCTTTTCTGACTTTTGAATGACAGTAAGTGACAAATGTTGTTTTGCTCAAAGCTATCGAGATATTTCTGCATCCTCTTGCTGTTACGTCTTTTTCCATGGCTCTTTTTCTCAACAGTATTTAGCAGGACTTGCAGTTTGAAAGGAAAGACAAGCGATTTTGTTTTCAGCTGACTGCATTGACGTGATATTAAATGGAGTTTTGATGAGATATGTTTGTTTAGAGTATGATTGCTTTCCTTTCACTGAAGAAATGCACTTTCTTCTTTTGATCTCTGCCTCAGTGGACATTACTCACTTCTGTTTGTTTATCCATAAGTGGAAAAAGAATGTTTTTTTTTTTTCAGTTTGTTAGACGTTTTACAGTAATAAAAAGCTGAGTGTGAAAACTTCAATCTGTGTATTCATGAATCTGTGTGTGCAGCAACCTCAATGAAAGATGAAAATGAATTAATAGATGAGTTTCATAAACAAGAATCCTGCTGTTATTTCACATAAATGAATTCACAGAATGGTCTTTTTTTCCTGTTTTGCCTAGAAAGGAAAACAGGTTGGTTTTGCAGTGACTGTTGCCAAAAAAATGTTTGAATTGACCTCTTATGTGTGATCATGTAATTGAATTGGGAACAGAGTCTCCGGGGATGTGCTTTGGTGCAGCTGCAGATGAGATGAAATCTGTGGTGCGTTGACGCGCAGCCAGACAGAAAACCGGCAGTGCTGCTGTCACGTCACATTACAGGTGTAGAACTGTGGAGTCAAGTGTGGGTATCTGTGGCTCAGAGCAGGGGGTGTTTCTAAAGGTTTCTGAACTGGAAGTTATGGGTTTTGTAGTCTAATTTAAATCTTAAAATATGTTTTGCAATTTTAAAAAAGGAAAAAGAATGTTAGGATAGAAAATGAATGACAAATGTTTGAGCTTTTGCCCTATTTCTAGGTAACTGGTCAAATGTAAGAAATTTGTGACATTTACCGGCTACCAAAAGGTCAGATGTTCTTACTTCCATTGAAACACAAGATGCTCTTTGGATCGTTCTCAAATCCTGCTGGAGATCATGATCATCAGGTTTTACACAAACTTGAGTTCATGTCGTTCATGCTGCAAGTCGTGTTAATTCAACTTTTCACCTAAATGTGACCCTGGACCACAAAATCCACTCATAAGTGGCATGGGTATACACTGTTAAAAAAAAAAAAGGTTGAGCCAACTTAAAATTTTAAGGCAACCAGCTTCAGCAGATTTTTGAGTTTTCTCAACTTGTTGTTTTAAGTTTATACAACAAAAAGTTGAGAACCTCCTACAGAAATTAGTTGAGAGAACTCAAAAATCTGCTGAAGCTGGTTGCCTTAAATTTTTAAGTTGGCTGAACTTTTTTTTTATTTTTACAGTGTATTTGTAGCAATAGCCAAATTTATCGATCAAAATTATCGATTTTTCTTTTATGCCAAAAATCATTAGGATATTAAGTAAATATCCTGTTCCATGAAGATATTTAGTAAATTTCCTGCCGTAAATATATCAAAACTTTTCACAATATTTTGATTTTTTTTTTTTTTTTTTTTGGTGCCCTCTGATTCCAGATTTTCAAATAATTGAATTTCAACCAAATATTGTCCTATCCTAACAAACTATACATCAATGGAAAGCTTATTTATTGTATAAATCTCAATTCCAAAACAATTGACCCTTATGACTGGTTTGGTGGTCCAGGGTCACAAATTGTTATGCTGATAATTTAACTAAATGAGGGGGAAATGTCATAATAGTAAAGAAAATCTTTAATTAAGGTCTTTTCAATATTTATTTATAATTTAAGATCCATTATTATGTATTATTTATTTACTCATAAATATTCATATTTTTCTGCCCCTGAAGAGGTGAAGAAACTACATAGACAAGACATAGATGTACATAGATTGATTCATTTATTTGTCAAATGCATTCCAATTTCTTCCCAAGTCCCCTTTTTCCAGTGGAGAAAAACATGGTATGCGTAAATTAATCAAGAAATTATACTCTGAGCCTTGGTGCATGTAACTTGGTGAATTGAGGATTCTCAAATTCTGTGTAAAGAAAAAATAAAGAGCAGAAGTATGTAGTTTGTATGCTAAATTTTTACAAGAAAATGTTTCTGTTACCATGCCTAAACCTCTGTTTAACATATAAATGAATCTCAAATGAAAAGGCTTTTATTGGGTTTTTACATATTTATGAATCTCATATAATGTTCACTGACCTTGTTGTTGTAAATTACTTTTTCTTCATACTATTTCTGTGCTCAGCCAGACTGGGTTGATTTGGCACACCCTGTCCCCATCCATTTATTAGCCACATTCAGCACTCATACCTATATTACTCACTTTTTTATAACCTCAGCTGTAAATGAAAACCATTTCTCAGGTGGAAAATTCAGAGAACTCTCAATTATTTTGCTGTTTGTGAGGTCAAGGTGTTCTGCGTTTCACGTTTGTTAATGTGTTTATGTCTTCCTAACACAGCTATTGCATTTCATCATGTACACTTCTTCTAGATCCTCTACTGCTGTTCTTGTTAGGAAAGTACTAAGGAGGCACTCAGTATTTTTTTCACTGTAAAAAGTTGCATGCCTACAAAAAGTATTAATAATTTTGATAAATGTTCAACAACTTTAATCTGCAGAACACAAAAGAAGATATTTTGAAATAAATGGTCACAGAATTTTAATGTTTGCAACATGCCTTGCATGTGTTCAGTCAGAACTGGCATATGTGTACATTTATATTACTTAACAGCAAGTGAAGTGAAAAATTTACCCACCATTTATGGCATATTGTTGGTGGAGACTCATATAGGGGATTGCAGATCTAATAACCAACTTTTCAATGGTCAATATTTATTGTTGGTTGCTTCACAAATTAATCCCATTCTTATCACTCTTTTGTCCTTTACATCTTTTTAATGAAGAACACGCTAAGGAGAGATAAATTCATGGAGGTTATTTTTGGATCTGATGGCCTTCTCTATTTAATTAGGAAAGCGCACACTGTCATCTGTCAGTCATTTAAAAGCCATTAGCTGTCTCCTGCGGCTGCTTCTGCTGTGTCCAATCTGAACATGTTGCTCTTTAACTCACGGCCACTCCGTTATTAGTTACGGTGTATTGTTTACCTCTCTCTCTGTTTACTTCCAAACACACTAATTAATGTTTCTTACATGGAAAGCTGTGGGTGAGCTGGAAACGGGGGTGTTAAGGTCTGTAACGAGATAATTATATACCCACAAGCATGTTTCAAATATTTATGTCCACCTTATTTAAGTACAATACAAACAAGGTGTAACCATCATCATCAGCGGTCACTCGAAACGAGTATGACTGTCCTCTCTTTTGGGTTTACTTGTGGGACTTCAGATGGCTGTAGAGGCCAATCCGCGATCCGCATACTTTTGTGCAGTGTGGACAGGAGAGAGTAGTAATTGTTGATAATGGTTGAGCCTTTTTATCTTTCTCCTTGCGAAGCTGTCGCTTTATCTCTGCGGCACAGTGGAGTTCTATTTCATGATTTGCTGCACCATCCTGCACGGATTTCTTCCAGGAAATTCTGTCCAGTGCAATGTGTTCCCAGTTGCTCGAAGTAATATGGAATTTCTTCAAAATGGCCTTAATGTTGTCCTTATAACGTTTCTTTTGTCCACCAGTTGCTCGACTACCTTCCTTCAGCTGGGAGTACAGGATTTGTTTGGGGAGACGTGTATTGGGCATGCGGATGACATGGCCCGTCCA